>CAUYLG010048626.1:0-22343 GCA_963573385.1 Cacajao melanocephalus
GTGTGTGTGTGTGTGTGAGTGCGCTGCGGCGCTCTCGGTGTGCGTGTGTGTGTGTGTGTGTGTGTGTGTGTGTGTGTGCCGGCCACAGAGCTCTGCGGATGACTGTGTGTGTGTGTGTGTGTGTGTGTGTGTGCGCCGGCCACAGAGCTCTGTGGATGACTCTGTGTGTGTGTGTGTGTGTGTGTGTGCTGGCCACAGAGCTCTGCGGATGACTCTGTGTGTGTGTGTGTGTGTGTGTGTGTGTGTGTGTGCCGGCCACAGAGCTCTGCGGATGACTCTGTGTGTGTGTGTGTGTGTGTGTGCGCGCACACACATGCTCGCACACGCTTTGTGTTTCAGTTTTAGGATTTGAATACCGTTCAGTGAAGACTGTGGCAAATTAGAAAAGGAGCACTGGGATTAAGACCCTCCCCTGCCCACAGTTGCTGAATGCCTCCTGTGCACCGCCCTCTGGATAGATGCCAAGGCTCAAAAAGTGGCCATTCTGCTGAGGAGCTCACATTCTAACAGGAAAGTGAGATTTTCAAAAATAAAATGTTGTGAGTTGTATGATAGATAGGTAGGTATCTATCAAGTGATAGAATTATTTACCAAGTACCATAAGAAGAGAGAGAAATGAAATACTGTTTGTTCCAGGCAAGAAAATGGAGAGGAGTTTATGGAAAGTGAGAGAGAGGAAGCCGCGGTGGACCTGTGTCTGGATGGATGAGTAGTGCTAGTGAGTGGAGGAGGCGAGGAAGGGCACGTGGGTAGCGACTCAGCACTTGTGCTGTCATGGAGTGGGTTCTGTGCTCCGTATGGAGCAAGGAATGACAAGGGGTGTGACTTAGCACAAGGAGAGTGAGGGCAGGTGGGGGCTGGCACATGCGGCAGGAAACGGTCCTCAGGGCGCTGGGTCTCACAGGTCCTGCTGAGAAGTGCAACTGGAACTTTTTCTAGTCCAGAAAAATCCAAAGTCTGAACACCACTAAATGACACACTTGTTAAGGTCTACTGGGCTCTAATTCTTTGAAAGGTGTGACAGCCTAGACCAGAAGAATTGAGGATCATGTTTTAAAAGGGCTGGGAACCCTAGAAGTTTCTTAACAAATGAGTTGTAAGTTGCATTGCTTTTAGAAGGATGACTCCAAGTGTGTGGGAAAAAAAGGCTAGAAATGAGAAATCCCAGGGTCACTGCAACTGTCCAGGAAAGACAGAACCTTTTCACATAATGTTCCCAAGCTTACCTGTCAGCCACGCTGCTCATCATTAATCCTGCTGGTGCTGCTGAGGACCTGCAGGGAGGCTGAGCTTGCATCCCAGCGAACCAAAAGCTGCATTGCAGAGATTATCCATTGCACAATTTCCTGACTTGAGCTCAGCTTCCAGGATCAGCAGCCATAATCCATGACAGTTTGGGCTTACCAGGGAAGAGGATGATGGAGGCAGTGTCTCCAAAGAGATGTACCTGACAGTGCGTTCAGCTGGGGAAGTGGGCTGAGCCTGGGTTCCCCTTATAATGAAGTGAGGGTGTGAGGGGGATCTTTCTTGACACAAATAAGACACTGTTTTGCATGGCAGAAGCTGTGCTGCTGATAATGCTTTGAATGTGCTTGTGCTGGAGAAAAGGCCCATTGCATTCCAGCCTATCTGAATGGACTGATTTGAGAGCCTGTGCTTGCAGGGATTTCAGGCCCTCCTGTTCTGTTCTGTCTGCAGGAAGTCTGTTGACCTCATCCTCATAAAATATACTCCCTTTCTTATCCTCAGCCAGCACCTCTTGATAGCTTTCTCCAAAGGAAATTAGGGAACAGGAAGGAATGAAAGTCCCTTTGCTTCCCAGGCTTTTTTTTTTTCTTCGAGAAGTGGTGGAAGTGTTAAATAACTTATGATTAGAAGCTTATAAATATGCCTCTTGTTGGGTAAATCTAATATGCAAAAGTTCAGATTCTGCCTATGAATTAATCAAGAAGTAATTATTTGCTTTACAAATGGCTTGCGTTTTACAAGAGAATTTGCTATGTAACCCTTTAAAAATAACCTCCCGAATGCACTCTAAATAGTGCAGTCCTACCCCTAGCCCCGAAGGAGATAGCTGTGGTAGTTTCCTAACTTTCTAAAGCTCAGCAGAGCTGTATGATATATTGTTTCACAGTAGAGTCAAAGTTTTCAACCAACCTGCTAGATTAACCTGAGCATTTTATTCTCTCTATAAAGTATGATAACTGTTGCCCAGAAAAAAATGAACTTTCCAAGACCCGAACTTTTATTCTGTGTTGTGTGCTTACCAAGACCCAACTGTCCAAGTCACTGTGGTTTTATATTTAATTGAATTTATGGAATACCATGCAGATACTCTACTTTCATGGACCCCAGACTGTAAATCATAAATCATGTACTATGTTTATGGTTTTGCAAGAAGTTTAAAGGCAGAACTCCAAACATTTTCCAGCTTAACCCTCTGACCCTGCACCAAAAGAATGGCCAGGGGATGCAGATTTACATGGTTAAAGTTAAAATAAAATGTTTAAGGCATCACACCTATCTTATTCATTTTTCACAAGTTCTCTTTTTCATCGAGTTTTCTAACTGACCACCACATTGGATAACAAGGTTGATATTCTACACTCTGTTATTTTTTAAAAAGACACTTGATGTTTCAGTGAGTTGTTCTGGATATGACTGAAAAGACCACTGTTCATGACATACATTTTCTTAAAAATCTGCAATGCCTTCTCATCACACTCAGATAAAATACTATCTCTCCACTAGCCACAGGTTACAAACTCCTATGTGAACTGCAAGACCCATTTTTCCCTGTGCACCTTCAACCACTTTCCTCCTCCTCAACAGACTCCAATTCAAGTGCCACGATTCAAGTGTCATAGCTCACACTCAGCCTCATGATGAATTTCTATTCATCATGATGGAAACTACGAACTCCACAGCTGGCCCAGCCCCCAGGCATCTTAAGATGAGAGGATTTCACATCTTCTCTCAAGTGGCTACAGCTCCTCATGCAATGTCTGGTACCAGAAACCACTCCAGTTGTGGTTGCTTTCTTCCTAAGATCTGTTGATCTCCAATTTGGATCCTTCCAGCATAATACACGAAGCAGCATTAGTAATGCTCCAGCTCCCTGGCCTTCTTCTTTATCCTCAAATATACCAAGCCCTTTCCCACCTTAGGGCCTTGGCCTTTGATGATCCTTCTTTTGGGATTTCTCACTTCTACATGAAGATCACACACCTTCTTATTTCTCAGTTCTTAGCTCAAATGTCACCTTTACAGAATGTTCTTTTCTTATTACTGACCATGGCACCCTAGTGGGCCTCCTTCCTAGTGCTGTTATCTGAACACACACTGCATATTGATGTCTGTATTGTCTATTTTTTTTTTTTTTTTAGAATTTCGCTCTTGTCACCCAGGCTGAAGTGCAATGGTGCGATCTAGGTTCGCCGCAACCTCCGTCTCTGGGGTTCAAGGGATTCTCTTGCCTCAGCCTCCCGAGTAGCTGGGATTACAAACATGCACCACCACGCCCGGCTAATTTTGTATTTTTAGTAGAGACAGGGTTTCTCCATGTTGGTCAGGCTGATCTGGAACTCCTGACCTCAGGTGATCCACCCGCTTCAGCCTCCCAAAGAGCTGGGATTAAAGGTGTGAGCCACCATACCCAGCCATCTATTCTTTATACACTACTCCTAGATACCCATCAGCCTGGCCTGCAACTACAGTCTTAGTCCCAAGAAGGCAGCTCTTCTCTGCCTGCAGGTTTCTTATCTCTAGGACCTGGAAAGGGATCTGCAGCATTGAAGACATTAGGTAAATATCTGTCAAATCAATGTTGAAGAAGATACATAGTGTAAACCCTATTGTGTCAAGGAGTTGGAGGGAGCAGTTTCAGAAAATGATTTATTTTCATCTACACTGGGAAATAATTCCACAGGATGTAGCCAGGCTGATGGATTCAGTTCAATAATCTATCCACTTAATATTTTCTTTGGTGTGTTAATTGCAACAAACTTGCCAAGACAGTCAACTAAAAAGATAATATTTTGAATCTGGAATGTTTTAACAGGCGTTTAGCCTCTGGAATGCACAGTAATGTCTAGAATGCAAATGGAGTGGTGTACAAAATGCCTTGAGTCTAGAATTTACAGCTTTGTTTTCCAGGGCTGGGACAACTTATAAAGGAGGAACATTATTGCTTCTTTAGTCATTTTGAATATTTTGTTTTGTTTTTCTCTCTCAGAGCCTTAGCTCTCCTAAAAGGAAAATAACCCTCTCTACCTAACACTGAACATCTGCAATGAGCCAGATGTTTAATATACATTATCTTGAATATCCATACTCTAAAGTAGATATAGCTACACATCTTTTATAGGTGAGGAAATTGAGGTAAAGGGGTTTGTTTAAATGCAAACAGCTAATAAATGGTAGATATGGGATTAAAATTCTAGTGGATTTACTCTGAAAGGATGTGCTGTTTCACTATACTGGGCTGCCTCTGCCAAAATGAAAGGCCAGTCCAACATCCTCCGTGGAGCCTGAGTAGATGGTTAATCCCAAGAACCACACCCCAGCCCCCACTCCTCCTTTCAAAGAAAAGTCAAAGGTGGTCTTGTTGAAACGTCTTCCACACCACTGAGATGTAGGAATGACACCCCAGCACCCTGGAGGTCAAGGCCTTCAGAAGAAAGACCCAGATGCAGCACACTATTCATGTGCCCTAGCACACCCTCAGCCTCAAGATGAATTGCCACAGAAACCATGAACTCCACAGCTGGCCCAGCCCCCAGGCATCTTAAAATGAGAGGCTTCCATGTCCTCTCTGAAGTGGCTACAGCTCCTCAGGCAATGTCTGGTACCAGAAACCACTCCAGTTGTGGTTGCTTTCTTCCAAGGACCTGTTGAGCTCCAATTTGGAACCTTCCAGCATAATACACGAAGCAGCATTAGGAATGCTCACCAAGTAAGTGTTCACTCGCTGCCAGGCAGTTAGGCCCAGAAGCGAGGCTGTCCGTGTGTCTTCTTTAATCCTGACATATTTCATAGTAAGCATAAGTATTGTCAGCTCCACTGCCCAGATGAGGAAACTGATGCTTAAAGAGGCGTACGGAAAGTGGCAGAGCCCTCGAAAGAAGGGGACAGCAGAAAACAAACCGGTGTTCTCTACCACACTTACAGGGGCCCAGAGCACAGACCAGGGCTGGGGGTGGGGTCCCCAAACCTGACCACAGAGTCTGAGTCCTATGCTCATGAGCAGTAGAGGAAACAGATGGGGGTCCTCCTGGGAATGATACCCACACCTTCAAAGGCCAGTATGTCCTTTGAAAGCGGCTGTTGTTTAGAGAGGAGGACATCATTGATGAGTCAAAGAGATAAAAATGCTGGAGACAGGCAGGGAGGTAAGGGTCCTAGCGGAATATGCAGGTGGTGCCTTAAGAGGTACCTGGGCAAGTGACAGGAGGCATTAGAGAGAATGCCCAGGGCCTCAGACCTGGGAGAAGACAGCAGGCCAGGGCCCCTCTGTGTGTGAACCTGGAGGCCTATTGGCCTTCCAGGTCAGCTTTGTGACAAAGAAGCACTGAAGCCGCCCCTCTGGTTCTGTGGCACTCTTTCTGCTTGAGGAGGCTCCATGGGGCCACGGAGAGCATCTTGGTAGGGGGACACCCTGCACTGATCCAGAGCCAGTGTCTGGGAGAGGGGTTGCTGCTTCCTTTCCGGTGCTGTTAGTAATAACTTCAGTTCTAACAGATCCCAGCAGTGGTTCTCAGTCAGCAAGGATTGTGTCCCAGGGAACATCTGACAATGTCTGGAGGCATTTGTGGTTGGCACAGCTTAGGGGGACCGGAGCTGCTGGCATCAGGTGGGCAGAAGCCAGGGGTGCTGCTAACCATCCTTCAACGCACAGCACAGCCCCCTCCAGCAAACAGTCATCTGGCCCTGAATGTCAACAGCGCTGACGTGGAGAAGCCCTGGATTACAGGCCTTGCTGGAAGTTCCACTTCCTAAGTCGGAAGGCTCCAGAGACAGACCATGGGAGAAACTGGCTCATCGTTTCCGTGGTGAGCAGAGATGAACAGTAGAAAGCTGGTGAGTTTGTTCTCTCATCAGTAGCCTTGTAAATCAAAGCTGCCAGGTAATGCACACACAGACACACACACGTGCCTATGCTCACACGCAGACACATTCAGACACACAACCCAGATCCGGCTCTGGACTAAACACCGTGCAGGCACTGTCCCCTAAACCCTCCCACTGCCCTATGGAACAGGACCTGTTACTCTCTCCAGATACAGGTGAGGCTACATGGAGGCTCAGAGACGTTATGTGACTTGCCCAAGGCCACACAGCTAGGAAGTGGACTTGGCCATTGTAGGCATTTAATAGGATATAGGGTGAAGTGGGTGCAATTGAAAGAAGACTGGAGAGAGAGCAGGGAACAGGGTGTGGACCCAGACTGCCACTTACTGGCTTGGGGAAGCAGAAATGATCCATTCACATCCCTGGGCTTTTGTTTCTTTACATGTAAAATGAAGGAGCTAGACGGTCTCATCTTCTAGATTCTATGATTCTTTGAATCCGAATCTTAAACTGGCACCTTCTTCTCACACTAGAGATTTTGGTTTCCCTGTCTCCTCTCCATCTGTTATTCCTATTCTTTCCCCATAGAAGTTTGCCCTCAATTTCGGGAATGAAAATATCATCTGTAATCCAGGTACACAGTAAGAAAACCACACTATTCTGTGATCAGTTTACAATAGTCTATAAGAAGGCAATAATTCATTGTATTTTTTTCACTAGCTGTTGCCAGGAAAGCTAATATATGCTAACAGAAATGGAGGTATGAGACAGATGGCAGAAAATGTAACACACGTATATTTTAAGTATGTAGATTTGAGCCAGAATTAAAATGAGAGATGTGACAGCTCCAGGGCAGAGAGAGAAAGAAAGAAAGAGAGATGTCTTTTTGGGACAATAAAATAAACTTGCCAAAAATCAGATGAGTTAGTTTCTGTGAGTCATTCATTGATTCAATTATCTACTACATAGATGGCACCATATGTGATGGTGATGGCGAGAGAAGATATCCACACAGGGAGTTGACAAGTATGCGTTCTGATGGCCAAGAAGAACAGAATACTTTTAGCACTGTTTGCCTGTCTCTGTTTTATGTAAAATGAATGCTCATCACAACCTTTCAGATGGGTCCTATTATTATACCCATTTGCCAGATGAAAAACCTGAGTCACCAAAAAGCTTACATGACTTGCCTTAGGTCACTGAGCTGATAAGACTCAAGGATATGGTTTTTGCCAAAATAGTAGATGCCAGCGTCTCTGCTTTTGACCAGGGCATTGTTTTGCCTCTGTACGAGTACCAATACCACTACCGTAAAATGTTTCAGGGATCTGAGTGTCTCTTTCCTCCAAAAATGATAGAACTGAGAACTAAATGATGCCTTAAAGGTGACTGGGTCCAGTAGTTTCTCATACTTTCTAAATTGAAAAACCTTGAAATGTTACTCAAAGCTTAGTCTGTAACACAGGGAGAAAGAGGCTGGGAGGTTCAGACCCACCCCTTCCCCACAGAGGCTCAGGCTCCAGGCTCCACAGAACCCAGCGAAGAATCAGTGCTTCAAACCTCTCCTGCCTCCTTGCTCCCACTTCACAGGTGGCAACACTGAGCCTGTAGAGCCTAAAAACGAAAGTAGAAAGGACTCATTCCCCACCATCTACCCTTCAGCATGATTTCCTGAGCACCTACTAAGTGCTCATCTGGGCCAGGAGGGTCACTGGGCTCTGAGGTGTGGAGAGTAATGAAGCCTTGGGAGGCAGTTGCAAGGGTCTCTGTGTAAACATGGCTTGGTTTCATGGGAGGTCCCCTGGGTCACTGTAGTGGAATCCTGTCTGTAGGGACATGAGGATACTACTCAGCAACAGAGAAACCCACGCTGGTTGTGGGAGCCTGAGGTCGTGATTCCATTTAGTTAGGATTGCTCCTCTGAGGACCACCCCAATCCCAGGTCCAAAATAGACCACTCTGGGCCACTGCCACTCAAGAATCTGTTTGGCAGGATTCAGTTATTTTAGAGAGAAAGGCAGTGTTATGGGTTGAACTGTGTCTCCCTCAAAAAGATATGCTGGGGTCCTTATCCCAAGTATCCCAGAATGGGACCTTATTTAGAGATGGGGTCTTTATAGAGGTCATCAAGTAAAACTGAGGTCGTTAGTGTAGGCCCTAACCAATACAGGTGGTGTCATTATAAAAGGGGGAACTTGGATCCAGAAGCTGACATGCATACAGGAAGATGATGTGAAGAAATACCAGAAGAAGAAGACAGACAGCTATGAGCCAAGAATTGCCTTAGGCCACCAGGAGCTGAGAGAGAGGCCTGAACACATCCTTTCCTGGCGCCTGTGGAGGAAGTATGGTCCTGCTGACACCTTTATTTCATCCTTCTGGCTTCCAGAACTTGAGACAACACATTTCTGTTGCTTTAAGCCACCCAGTTTTGGGGGCACTTTGTTACAGTATCCTATGAAAGTCATCCAGCTAGGGCCCAAGCACTATTGATTCTGACAGCAGTGATGTGAATGCTTTCATTTTGTTTTGCTTTGATTGTTTTCACCCTCATGTAGAAGACTCATTTCTTATTTTTTGCCACCATAAATTCTGGGGTCCAGTGCTATGTGCACATTTGTAAGGCTTTTAATGAACTTGCTGTGTGAGGGTTATACCTTTCGTCGTAATCTCTGCCTTACAAGTGAGAAAGGCAGAGAACCACACAAAAGAGCCATGCATTGAGGGTGAATTCTGGAGAGCCCTGGCATGAGAAGGACACTGCCATGGCTGATTCGAGGAACTTTTTCCCATGCTGGGCCTCCCTGGCCACGGGTGGCCACAGACCACTGGATTAGGCGGGCACCCTCATCTCCGCCCAAACCGCAGGGATCTCGTCATCATTCCTTCTCTCCCACAATGCCTCCTTCCTGGAACCCTGGCCTGCCATTTACTTTTCTTCTTACAACCTGGAGGCACTGTTTGAATCTCTAGGTCAGGTTGCAATTCTAGTTCTAAGCAGAGAGAGAGCGTGTTGGAGTGGAAAGGGTTCTGAAGCTCAGAGAAGCCCCCGGTGGGTTGCTGCTCTCTGCCTAACAAGCTGCTTGTTCTTGAGGGAATCATGTTGCACTCCTTGAACCTCAGACTCTGCTATGCTCTGAATGTTTATGACCCTCCAGAATTCATAGTCTGAAACGGAATCCCCAGTGTGTTAGTATTAAGAGATAGGGCCTTTGGGGCTGCGTGCAGTGGCTCACGCCTATAATCCCAGCACTTTGGGAGGCCGAGGCGGGCAGATCGCCTGAGCTCAGGAGTTCGAGAACAGCCTGGGCAACATAGTGAAACCCTGCCTCTACTAAAATACAAAAAATTAGCTGGGCGTGGCGGTGTGCGCCGGTAGTCCCAGCTACTCGGGAGGCTGGGGCAGGAGAATTGCAAAACCCAGGAGGCAGAGGTTACAGTGAGCCGAGATCATGCCACTGCACTCCAGCTGGGTGACAGAGCAAGACTCCATCTCAACAACAACAACAAAAAGAGTGGGAAGTAACAAGGTCATGAGGGTGGAGCCTTATGAATGGGGTTAGTGCTCTCATAAAAGAGGCCTTAGGGAGCATGTTTGCCCCTTTTGCCAGGAGACAATGCAGAAAGAAGGTGCCATCTGTGATGCAGACAGCATGCACCCCACTAGACACCAAATCTTCCCATGCCTTGCTCTTGGACTTCCAGCCTCCAGAACTGTGAGCCATAAGTTTATACTGTTTATAAATTATCCAGGCTAGGGTACATTTACTATGGCAGTCTGAATAAACTAAGACACACTTCATATCTGTAAAATGGAGGTAACCATTTCAACCCTGCAGAACTCATGAGGATTCTGGACATTTCTTATGGAGTGCTATAAAAACAGAATAGTCTGTTTGGGGACAGCGGGTGAATGATGGATGCTTCGGGGAAGTGAGAACTCCTCAGGGACTGTATTAGTTTCCTACATCTCCTGTAACAAATCACCAGCAACTTAATGGTTTAACACCATCCAAACTTTTTTTCTCTCATCATTCTGAAGGCCAGAAGCCCAAAATTGGTTTAACTGAGCCAAAACCAAGGTGTCAGCAGGGCCACACTCCCTCCCCATGCTCTCCCTGTTTCTGGTTGCTACTGGTTGCTTCCCTGTGCCCACATCACTCGAGTCTCCGCCTCTGAAGTCACATTGCCTTCTCTCTTCTGCAGACAGTGCATCTCCCTCTGGCTGTCACCTCTAAGGATGCTTGCAATCACGTTTAGGGCCCTCCCAGGTAATCCAGGATTATCTCCCCATGGCAAGATCCTTAACTAAATCACAACTGCCCAGGTTCTTTTTCCTTATAACAGTTCCAGGTTCCAGGGATTGGGGCCTGATATCTTTAGGTGGCCACTATTCAGCTCAGGTATTTTACTATGGAGTCCCAAATACACTCAGACACACTTCCTCTGTAAAACAGAGGTGACCAATTCAAAAAAATTGGGCTCTGGACTTTTTTTGTGGAGTGCTATAAAAATGGAAGAGTCTGGGCTTGGCACGGTAGGTAGCTCATGCCTGTAATCCTAGCACTTCGGGAGGCCAAGGCTGGTGGATCACTTGAGGTCAGGAGTTCGAGACCAGCCTGGCCAACATGGTGAAACCCCATCTCTACTAAAAATACAAAAATTAGCCTGGCATTCAGGTGCATGCTTGTAATCCCACCTACTCGGGAGGCTAAGGCAGTAGAATCTCTTGAACCCAGGAGGCACAGCTTGCAGTGAGCCGGAACTGCGCCACTGCACTCCAGTCTGGGCTACTGAGGGAGACTCCATCACAAAAAAAAAAAAAAAGAAGAAGAAGGAAGAGTCTGTTTGGGGAAAGCAGGTAAATGATGGGTGCTTAGGAGAAATGAGCATGCCCTTTCTTCCCCGTAGCGGCAGTGAGGCTACTTGGAGAGCATTGCTTGGGAATGGGAAGAAGGTGGCCAAATCACCGCCGTGTCAATTACAGGGCAGGTGATAAGTAGTCCCTGGTGAAAGGAGGACATGAGAGGGAGTCTATCTTCAGTTGGCCATTATTCAGCCTGCTCTAGGGAAGTTGCTACTTGTAAAGATAAATGATGTATGTTTATAAGAGTTCCCTTGCCTTACTAAGTAACACAGGGTAAAGCCCTGTTATAGGCTGGATAATTCATGTTCCAGATACTGTTAATGCCAACCCTAAGAAGAAAAATTATTAGTCTTATTTTGTAAGTGAGGATATTGAAGATCAGAGAGACAAAGAAAACTACCTATGTGGGCACAGCAGGTATGTGGTGTGGCTGGACTGCAATCTCTAAAGCTGCAGTCTTTTTAGCAAAGGTCCCTGTTGCCCATAAAATAGACCACCGATGAATATTCTCGGTCCCAGACGGCAGGCCTTGCTTCCAGTCTTACATGAAATAAAACAAGAATGGTCTTACACCTTTTGGAGACATGTGTTCCCTGAAGATCTGTTACCTGTGAATGCTTACTGGAGGCTGAGCACAAGGGCACCACTACTTTCTTCCCCTAGAAGAGTAGATAGTCTTGCTAAAGGCATCTCACTTTGATCTGATGTGGTTTAATGCACGAAGTCACTGCCTCAGTGGGAAGGGTTCTGGGGTTTTTCCACATGGGTAAATTTTCCACATGGGTAAATGGTACAGGATGTAAGCTCATGGGGCAGTAGAACAGATAGCCCCGCCATCCTCCCTTCAAAGCACTGGTCATCTAAATCCTCAGCTGCCCTCTTTGCATTGCTGTTTCACTCCAAAGCTGAGAACTTGAGTGTGCCCTGTCATTTAGTGCCTCAGCTTCCTTTGTTCAGCTACTGGAGCTCTGACACCCAAACCTTTCTTTTTCTTTTCAAAATCTTTTCCTTGGCTCATGGGAAACTCAGGGCTACGTTCTATGCTCATTGCGTGGCCTTTCCTTTACTGTTGGCTTTCCTTCGCTTGTGCCTCTTATTTCTCTTTCTCGTTTTGATGACTTAATTGCACCTGATATGTTATTCTAAGGGAGCTTGAATCTATTCTGGAAATAAGAATGATATATAAATCAAGCATGAATAAAACTTTCCTTTGGTTGAAAAAAAATCCTTTTTGTACTTTGGAAAGTCATTGTCTTAAGCTAGTGTTCAGTTTCTGGAGGAATAAATACGCAGAGAAAATGAAAAAGCCTCTCTCAAGTCAAATTAATTAATTAATAACTAACAATGCAATTCCAAAGTGTGTCATCATCATTTGCAATTTAACTTTCCCTGCCTACAAGACAGTGAGATGAAGTGGCTGCCACAATTATTTCTATTTCTCAGACGAGGAAACTGAGGCTTAGAAACGTTAAGTGGTGTGTCACATGTCATTGAGCTGGGACTTGCCTTTCGGTTTTACCTTCCATTCTCTGCTTCCCTGCAGCGTCTTACCTGCCGTGGCCATAGCTTTTGGGAGCGTGGTACATGAAGACATTTCCTCGGGTTCTCTTTGCCCAGGCACTGGCCATGTCGATTATAGGGCAGGTGATAAAGTAGTCCCTGGTGAAAGGAGAGCATTAGGGAGTCTGGTTAAACATGGCTCTGTGGACAACGGTACCTGAAAAGGGTTTCTCCCAGTGAGGGTCCCCTTTGCCCCACAAAACCCCCCTGCCCAGGCCTACAAGAACACCTTTCTCCAATTCCCCAGCAATGCTCTCCAAGTGGCTCGACAGCCACATTGATGCGAGAGCCAGGGTATGGTAAGTACACCGTCCCCTCTGGTAGGTGGTAGGCTTGAAAACTGGTGTCCATGTTGATGTATTTTAGGTGTCAAAAAAAAAAGGTGAAATAAATGTCTTCCTGGGACATCAATTTCACTTATAGAGGTGGAAGCAAAACATTTCACACTAACATAAATGCAATATATAGTGGAGATAAATGCAATGTACTGTGGAACTGAATATAAAATCATTGTGCATTTTAAAAGAAGTCAGAGCCCTTGAAGATAACTCATGCACATGATACCCTTAGTTCAGCACAGTCAGTGGCTCTCACAGGGGGGATATTGCCACCCCATGTCTACCTCTCCTAGTGAACATGTGGCAATGCCTGGAGGCCTTCCTAGTTGTCACAACTGGGAGTGGAAAGGGTTGTACTGGCATCTAGTGTGTGGGGGTCAGGATGCTGCTGATCATCCTGCAGTGGAAAGGGAAGCCCCACAAGAAAGGAAGATCCAGTCTAAAACATCCAGATGAGGAGGCCGAGAAACCTCTCTTGTTGGAATATTCAGGAGATCAGAGACAACGACTTTTCATTGGCTCTGTCCCCAGGGACAACAAGCAATGGATGAAACAGGAGGATTTTATTAAGGTGGCTACTGGCACAGCAGATTAGCATCCCAAGGCTGAGCAAAGGAGAAAGAAAATGGGGTACTTTTTATACAACCAGGATGACATAGCAGCTAACAGGTTTACAAAAGCCAGAACAAAGAACAGTTAATTACTTTGTAACATGTCTTATGATGTACATTACATTTAGAAAATAGCATTTTGAGAAACGCACTGTATGCTCTTTGGGTGTTATCTTGCCCGGTGACCTTGCAGCTGGTCAGCAAGAAAAACAGGAATTTTGAGATGCTGGGAACTTTGCTGACAATGTGGGGAGAATAGATAAGGTAGGTTTTACAGGGAGTGAGTTAATTTTAAGCAGAGCTGGGGTTAGGTTTTATGTTAAACAGCACACAACTCAGCAAAAGTTACTTTATTATATAGGAACTACAAATTATAAGGTTTTGTTTTTACTATTATTGCTATTATTTAATTCCCTCTTCACCCTAAGTTCTGTATTTGCTCTGCCTTTGAGGGTAGCATAAATTGATTTCAGAAGCAGCGGCTTACAACAGTGGGGCCCTGCCTGTGCTGATGCGCAGGTTGTGTGCTTAGAGAGGCGTCCCCGGCTGGGCAGCAGTCAGACAGACCCCGGCTGACCCTGGGCCCACCAGGCTTTCAATCCCATCTGCACTGCAGAGTAAAGATGAGATGCTCAACAGTTCTTTTATCTCCTTGAATCTCTGTCTTCTCAGCTGAGAAGTGGGGCCAAGGGTCCCTACCTGGAAGAGATTTTGTAACGACCAAGTTTAATAACACCCATGGGAGTCCCTCAGTAAAAGGTGTGCCCATTTATCTTTCCTGGTCCTTGGGATAAAAGCCTCTGGTGAGTCTGTTGGGTGCTAGAGTGTCCCCAGGTGAGGCTCTGAGGTTGTGTGGGGCACCGTGGGTGTCTTGGGGACAGATGAAGCTAGCTGAGTTTCCTCCTGCATGCCCTGAGGCATTGTGAGCAAGACAAGGATGGGATCAAACCTACAGGAAGAGTCACTCACTGGCAGGCCTAGGGCAGGACACTGCCTAGGAAACTGCCCAGGAGACAGAGCCAGGGCCTGAGTCTGTGGCAGAGAGAAAAAGCGCCTGAGCTAAGGTAAAGGTGGAGTCTGTCTTCTGAGTGAGACCTCCCTTGGTGATGCTGCCTTCGCTCAGTCTCAGCTCTCACCCCAGCACGCAGGTTGTCCTTAAGGTCAGATAAGGCAAAATTAAGGCAAGAACCTAGGCTTTCTGATCTCTAGCTCTGAGCTCTCTCAGCAACACAATCTAGCCCAGCCCTGACTTGATTATAAGCCTCTCAGAGTCAGGGACTGGACATCTGTGAGTTCTTACGGTCCAGCCCCGGCAAGGCCTCCCAAAATAGCTGTTGGCTGTTTCATCTAAAGTGAAGATCTCCACTAGAGGGAAAATTAAAGCCTTTCAGTCCCCAAGATCCAAGTGGGTGGTACAGTTTTATTCTGGGCCAGTGACCCTCCAGTTGGAAACCACAGGCTCCTGGGTGGAGAGACCAATCAGAGCAGTGAGTTTCTAACATCTTCCGGCCCATCACTTTTCAACAGGGTCCAGTTCAGCAAAGGACGCTGGGCCTTGACATTGGCTTTGTCCCCAGGGACAACAAGCAAATGGTCACTGTGGACCTCCCGGAGGGAGAGAGACAAGGAGGCACAGATGCTAAAGGAACTCACATCCCTGTCCATTCTTCCCACTGGGAGCAGGAGCTCTGCAAAGGAAACCAAGAAATGCCAGGCACCTGTGAGGGGACTCAAAGGTGACCTGAGCACCGGAGTCCCACAGAGGTCTCATCCTCGGGATCTCAGAAGGAAGAAAGGACTGGAACCCTGGTTATTTCCTTATTTCTATTCAAAAATCATTTCTTGTGCATCTGCTGTGCATTTCTATAAAAGCTCTCAGCCTCAGTGAGTGCATGCAGTACTAGGAAAGGGAGGTAGGTCTGTCCTGACAACCCCTGGGATGAGGGGCGGGGTGTGCTGTGAGGGAGGGACCCTGGGGAAAGCAGGGCCTGGGGGCCGCAGCTTTTAATCGTCTTGGGGTGTGGGTTTGGGCAGCCTTCCCCAAGTGAGAGAATCTTGAGTGTGAACAGGCAGAAGGCATGTAAGCAGTGGATACAAGAAACAGTGGGCCCCAGGGAGAGAGTGCATGGCTGTCAGAGCCTGGGCTGCTCCCATCTGGGGAGTGGCATCAGCCACAAAAATCTCCCCGCCTCCAGGGCTCTGCTTCCCATGTGCCAGGTGAGTCTGGCCTGCAAGGTAGAGTCAGCTGAGGGAGCTTTGAAAAATGCTGGCCCCTATGGGGACTGTGTGTCACCTACCCTTTAAATCCCCCCATGTGTGCCTGACAGGCAGCCAAGACTGGGGCACTGGGTTCAGTGAACGCAAGGCCAGGAGCATGGAGGCTGTCCTGAGAACTTGCTGAGTGGCTGCTTCAGGTGGAGCGTGCACCAGGCACCTCTGGCAAAGGCTTCTTCTCTGCCCTCCGACAGCTCCCTCATGGCCTAGGAAGAGTCGGGGCCACCCCTCATGTCTCCCATTGTCCGGGGCTTTCCTGGCAGCAGGGTCCACCCCACATGTACCCCAGGGCTGCCCCTCAGCAGGGAAGCACCACATGCTGTAGGCTGAATGAATGACGCAGAGGAAATCGCAGGCAGAAAGCCACCGCTCTTATTTCTCATTCATGACCTGAACCTCAGCTGGGTTGGCTCTGAAACACAGCAGCAAGAATCTGCACCCTCCTGCAGCTTAGCTTACCGGGTGGCATTCTCCAGAGCCCGGGAGAAGGAGGCATAGTCATCCGTGGAGTGCTCCAGAGAGTAATACCATGTAGCAGCAGCCTCGACGCGGGCATCTGAGTCCTCGCCGCCCAGGGAATTCTGCAGTGCTTGGTAAAAGGCTGTTTTGCTACTGGTCCGGCCTTGACTTTCCTCAAATTGCTAGAAAAAAAAAAAAGACATGAAATTCCACAGTTGAATTCTGAAAAATCTAAGTCAGTGTCCCCCAAGCCCTTGCTCTAGAATTTTCTCTCTGGGAAGCAGCGGAACATGGCATTAAACACGAGTGTTGAAGCCAGACTGTCTGGGTTTGAATCCCAGCTCTGCCTCCTTCTAGCTGTGTATCCTTAAGCAAATGGCTATGCCCCTCTGTGCCTGCCTTCTCCATCTGAAAATGGGAGTGCCTGCCACATAGGATTCTGGCAAGTACTTAAAATGGAGACTGGCACTTAATAAGCACTCTGTCCACGTTTGCCATTGTTGCAGTCTGAGAACAGGTCAAACACCCGAGTTTCAGTTGCTTTACTGGCTGCTTGCTCAGCTAGCTCGTGGGTAACTATGGTCTGGTTGTCTTAGGAATGCTAAATTCCGTTTCATTCATGGACTCTGTCACTCATCATATGAATGCTTCATGCACACTTTCATATGGATAGTCACACTCTTCACCAGGACCAACAGTGCCCCAGGCTTGGAGAAACAGCCATGAACATGCCGATCAAGCTCCCGTCTGTTGTTCCAGTGGGCAGAGGTGGAAAATAAGCAAATAAATGCACAGTGTACCAGGAAACAGGTCCTACAAAGAAATATAGGGCAGTAAAAGAGGGACAGGGAATGCTGGGGCTATTCTGTATAGGGTGGCCAGGGAAGGCGCGCAGCTCTCTGCGGCATGTGTCCAGATGAGAGCAACTTTCTCTATTTCTCTTTCTCTGCCTTTCTCTTTCCTTCCTTCACACTTCCCCTTTTCTCCCCCTTCCCTCACATCCTCTTCCCCTCTCCCGCTCTCTCCTTTTCTCCCCTTCTCTCTCTATTTCTCTCTGTATTTCCCCCTTTCTCTGTTCTTTCCTTGTCCTGGTGTTGCTGCTGTCTGCACTGCCAATCACTGCCTTCCCCCAAGACCCAGTTTCCTCCTTTGTGAAGACAAGGGACTGGGGAAAGTCTGGGAGGCAGCCTGCGTGTGAGGTCCAGCCTTCTGGACCCCTGCATGATCCTGTGCTATGTGTTTACATATTTCTAGGACCTCATGTAAATGGTGAAATGTGCATATCAGCACACTCTGGTGTGTTTAAATTGCTTCTCCAAACATTTCCAAACACACAGGATCTGTGGTTAGAATTCCAGTAGTAAGCAACCCCTCCTGGGTGAGCAATTCCTCCTGGGTGAGCAATCCCTCCTGGGTGAGCACATCCTGTTCCGGGTGAGCACATCCCCTCCCGGGTGAGCGCATCACCTCCCAGGAGAGCGCATCCTCTCCCAGGTGAGCGCATCCTCTCCTGGGTGAGCACATCCCCTCCCGGGTGGGCACAACCCCTCCCAGGTGGGGTGGGCGCATCCCCTCCTGGGTTAGCACATCCCCTCCCAGGTGGGCACAACCCCTCCCGGGTGAGTGCATCCCCTCCCGGGTGAGCACATCTCCTCCTGGGTGGGCATATCCCCTCCTGGGTGAGCACAGCCCCTCTTGGGTGGGTGCAGTCCCTCCTGGTGGGGGACTCTTGGCCTGGCTGAATGAGAAGCCAGGCTGAACCATGCTGGCGGACTAACTGATCCTTCAGGATGACCAAAGCCAGGAGTGCATGCAAAGAGGGCTTCATTCTCATTCTATCAATAACATTTTAATTATTGGAATAAATTCTGGAGCAAATATGAAACTGTGAAATCCGAAGAGTGAATTTGTGAGTGTTCATCATATCAGTGACTTTTAGATATTTGACCACGATCATGTAAGTTATTTTATACATACGGAACACACACGGACACACACAGACCTGAAATAGCATCCACAAATAATGTTCACACTCCATACTCTTACCATCTACAATGCATCTGAGAGTTTCCATTCTACTCTATCCTAGTCTATTTAAAAAATGCTCACCTGCAATCTATCATGTGGACTCTACAACCCGCTCATAGTTTAGGGGAAAAACTGCATTATATTCTCTGTCCTTTTCTGCCTGGAATATTTCATTACAAAAATAATATTAGTAACCCACTGGCACCCCTCTGATTATTTCTAAATTTTGTGCTGCACATTTCACACATATGTTTCAAGGATATATACATATATCAAAATAACCAGGAGAATTGAGCATGACATTATCCCATCCGAGGCTGAGAGAACCTATCTCGCTTGTTTAGGGCCACACAGACAGGATGCATGAGGCAAGATTGAACCCCAGGTCTTGCTGCTGATAAGAGACAGGCTATAGCTTAAGCAGTACCCCACATCACAGCTGTGGATGCTGAGACCTCAGCACGTGGAAGGATGGTTTGCCCACAAGGTGCTTGGCCCAGAGCAGTGAAAAGAGCATTGAGTTTGGAGTCAAAACTTAGGGTTCAAATGCTGTTAAATTTGGGGGATTTTGGAAAGTACACTTTTTCCTGTCTCTGAGCCTGACATCTTCCAAATGTGAATGTATTGTGTGTATTCACATGTCTCCTGTGAAGACGAAGTGAACAAAGCGGTCACCTGCTAAGGTTCTCCTGGTCATGGCTGGTTATCTGTGGGTGCCGGCTAAGAGGAGCCAGGAAGTCTCAGTGCAAGGGGCAAGGGCCTGGAGCTGGCAACCCAAATTCGGGTTCCATCTCTTGCCTTTCTCAGCTGTGTGACTTTGGGCAAGTCACTTAACCTCTCTAATCCTTAGCCTTCTCAAAGGCAAAAGGGAGTTAAGTAAAATCTGCTTCACAGCGCTGTTCTGAGAATGAGAAATGACCTTTTGAAGCACTAGCTCAAAGTCTGGCACATAGTCCTTAATAAAAGAGATCTACTTTTATCCATCATGGGTTTCATCGTTTTCAATTAGAAAACTAAAGGAGGAACACAGGGCCCCAAATCGCTTTATTAAATGAGAAAAACATTTTTAAAATGTTGTGTATCTATCTTCATGGAAGAAGGCTCTCTTGCTGCTATTTCTATTCTAATTCCTTCATACAAATAATATGAATATTTGAAAAACTGTGCAAGAAAATATAACAGCTCATTCCAGTGGCTGCCTCAATGCTACAGCCTGTTTGCTCAGCTCTGAGCTGTGAGCAAGGAGATTGGGTGATGAGTGAAGGCAGGTGGGGCAGGTGGAATGTGCCAAATTCGAGGCCCAAGTACTGCTCACAGATGCTTTATAAGAAGGGATCCATAACGCCCCCACCTCAGATACTGGGTGGGTCTAATACCCAGGGCTGGAGCGGAAGTGGAGAGAACTCAGTTCTGGGAGCCCAGGATGGTACAAAGACAAGGGTGCAGTGGCACTAAGGTGGGTTCTCCCAGCCTGCTTTGCCACATGGGAGGCATAATTTGCCTTCATGTCTTAACATGAGGGAGCTATGCTGAGGTCTGGGTACCAGGACCTCCAAGTCCCAGCACCTGCTATGTGACAATCACTGGGCAAACTCAGGGGAGTGGCTTCCTCTCTCTGGGCCCCATTTTCTCATACATAACATGAGGGGGTCATAGTGAGACCCCTAGCCAAGACACCAATGCCTCCTGGACTGCAGAGGAGTAAAAAGCAAGTTCATAAACTATCTCCTCCCTGTGTAATGCCATTTGCTGGAACTTAGAGGAGACAGCTTAGTGGTGAGCATGATGCTGCCTGAGTCATGTCAGCGAAAGGAGTAGCCAAGGTCAGCATAAGTGACACACACCAAGCACTCATCGTGTATAAGATACTGTGCTGGGCCCCTGGTCCACCTCTCCTCATTTGCCCCCATAACCATCCTGAGAGGGTGGACAAAGAAACTGACTCAGAGAGGCTACGTGCTGTCTTACAGGGCTGATTAAGTCATACAGGTGGGGAACAGATCCAGCTGTGCCTAGCCCTTGCCACCCTGACGAGCTGCCATTGGGCCTTCAATTTCTGTAACTCTCGAGAACTAGGCTACTGAAATAGTCCCAAAGTGCCCAGGGTGTGTGAGGAGTACTGTTTCCTCAACACCAAATGTTCTCTCTTACTTTTAAGCCTTTGCACCTGCTGTTCCTCCTGCCTAAACACCTTTCCCTAGTTTGCCTGGATAACAGCTATCGAACTAGACTCATGCTTTTTAATCCAATGAGCATTAGAGTCACCTGAAATCTTGATGATTCTGACTCAGCAGGTGCAGAGTGGAGCCCAGGAAAGCGCATTTTAACAAGTTCCCAGGTGGTGCTGATGCCGTTGGCCTGGGAACTTCACCGCCAGCAATAAGATTATAAATAGAACATCCAAGTTTCTCTCAGGGCTTACGTTCTCCAGGAAACAGGACAGATAATGGTTAAAAGGGCAGGCCCTATAGTCAAACTACCTGAGATCCAATTTACTTGGGATACCTGCCTTGCAGTTCTGGGACCCCGAGTAAATTGCTAACTCTCTCTGTAGCTCCGTTTCCTCATTTATACAAGGTGGATAATGAAAAAAAATGCCTTTTGTGTGAATGACCTACAGATTCCAATGAAACATGCATTAAAAGAGTTTAGCACAGTAGTTGACACATGGTCAGTAAATGTGAGTGATGATTATTAGCTTGTCCCAGGCTAAACCAGGGTCCACAGGTGCTGTTCTGTTTATTTGCCTATTGTTCCAGAGTACTACATGGCAAAGGGGCAGGGACTGTGTCCATAGCCCCAGTGCTCAGTATGTGACAGGCATGTCATACGTGAATATGCTTTGGATGAACAGGCTTTGTAGAGATAATATAGGTTAGAGGCTGAAAGTAGAACTCTAAAGTCAAACCTCTTGGGTTTCAAACTCCAGACTTGGAAAGGTCTGGGCTTGGAGGCTAACTGTACTACTTCTTAGCTGTATGAACTTGGGAAAGTCATATAATCACTCTATGTCTATTTCCTCATCTGTAAAATGGGCACAACAAATTACCCTCAACATAAAACTGCCATGAAGTTAGATGAGGTGAAACCTGCAAAGTGCTCAGCACTGTGTCTGTTGTCATTGTTGTTAGGTTTTTGCAGACCCAGCCTTGAGCCCAATTCAGACAGGCCAGGGAAAGCCCATGTCTAGAGAGAGAGGTCTGAGTGGAGCTTTGTCCACCCTGAGGTTGAGCTCAAGCTCCTGGAATCCCTTTTCCAAACCCCTGCTACAAAAGGATTGGCCTCAATCAAGGATGGAGCCTCCTTCATGGGTTCTGCGGAACCCCCTACCAAAATGAGCTTTTAGAAGTGCAGGGACGCCAAGCCCTGGGCATTGCCAAAAGAAGTCCCTCTTGCATAAAATAGTCTAGAACAGCTTCACAGCCAGGTAGCTGGAGGGATGGGGCCCAGTTTATGCTTCCATGAGGCTGAGATTACAGTTCCACATTTTGTGGGGATCTGAGACACTAATTGGGTGCAGCCTTGCTGACTGGTCAACATTTTGGAAATGACCCAAAAGTTATCTCCCAAATAGTGGGAGACAAATTCCCAAGTCCCAGTGGGGTGCAAGGGAATGTGAAGGGGCACATTTTCAGCATGATCTGGGACACACATTCCTTCATGCTTGGCAAGGCCTGAGCACAGATGCCATTGCCAGTTTAATTAGAGAGTCAGCAGGTGGGGACGGGGGCCATCGTGTGACTGCATGTGCTAACTCCCACGAGCTGTAATTACAGGCGGGGTCTGCCTTAGACAGATTTGTAACAGGCAGGAATGATACCAAGGGCTGTCATGAGCTGGCCAGTCCTCAGTGTGTGCTTTTATTTATTTATTTTTTATTTATTTATTATTTTTTTTTGAAAGAAAGAAAAAGAGAGGAAAGAAAGTGTGAGTGAAAGAAAGAAAAAAAAGAATGTAAGAGAGAAAGAAAGAGGAAGAGAACGAGGGAGAGACAACACCCAGATACATAAAGCAGGTTCTTAATGACTTACAAAGAGACTTAGACTCCCACACAGTAATAGTGGGAGACTTTGACATTATACTGTCAATATTAGACAGATCAATGAGATAGAAAATTAACAAGGATATCCAGGACTT
>CAUYLG010048628.1:0-170461 GCA_963573385.1 Cacajao melanocephalus
GCCATTTCCGAGGCAGACCGCCATTTCCGAGGCAGACCGCCATTTCCGAGGCAGTCCGCCATTTCCGAGGCAGTCCGCCATTACCGAGGCAGACCGCCATCACCCTGGCAGTTCTAACTGTACCTCTGTAAACCAAACAACAAGGAAGTTCACACAGGAGCTGGGCAGAGCCTGCAGCAGCTCAGCAACGCCTCTGCTGGCAGACTGTGACTAGACTACCTCCTTGCTGGACAGGACATCTCTGAAAAAAGGCAGCAGCGTGTTGAGAACTTATAAATAAAGCCCCACCTTCCCAGGACAGAGCACCCGGGAAAAGAGGCGGTTATGAGTTCCGCTGCAGCAGACTTCAACGTACCTGCCCAGCAGCTCTGAACAAAACAACAGAGCTCCCAGCACAGCACTTGAGCTCTGATAAGGGACAGACTATCTCCTAAAGCAGCTTCCTGACCCCCGTATACCCAAAGTGACACCTCATAAAGGAGAGCTCAGGCTGACATCCGCTGGGTATCCTTCTGGGACAAAGATAACAGAAGAAGAAACCAGCAGCAACCCATACTGTTCTGCAGCCCCTGTGGGTGATCTCCAGGCAAACAGGGTCTGGAGGGGACTCCAGCAGTCCTGCAGCAAAGGGGCCTGACTGTTGGAAGGAAAATTAAAAAACAGAAGGAAATAGCTTCAACATCAACAAAAAGGACATCCACTCAGAGACCCCATCCAAAAGTCACCAACTACAAAGACCACAGTTAGATAAATCCACGAAGATGGGAAGAAGGCAGCGCATAAAGGAGGAAAACACCAAAGACCAGATGGTGGGGGCTAGGGGAGGGATAGTATGGGGTGGGGAGGTTGGGGAGCGATGATAACATGGGGAGAAATGCCAGATATAGGTGACTGGGGGATGAAGGCAGCAAACCACATTGCCATGTATGTACCTATGCAACAATCCTGCATGACCTGCACATGTACCCCAGAACCTAAAGTACAATTAAAAAATAAAATAAAATAAATAAATAAATACCGGTTAAAATAAAGAATTAAATGTAAACCCAATTAGCAGAAAATATAGATAAATATTTAAAGCTCTGAGTGTGAAAAACATTTTCTAAAAAAAAGCAATACAGGAAACTGCAATGGAAACACTAATAAAGGTAACTATATAAAACTGTAAATTTGCATACACCAAAAATAATAATAGATCAAATAAAAACATATGTGAACAACTAGAGAGAAATATTTGCTACAAATTGAATAAGAAAAAGGCTAATGACATTAACACATAATAGCTCTTAAAAACCAATAAGAAAATATTAAAGATAAAAAGGATAGTTTAAATAAATGATGAACAGTTCCTTACCTGGTGACACTGTCATCATCTACTCTATAAAAGACTGTGGTAGGCAAGAACAGGAGAATGGATTTTGGCTAGAAAACTTTCAGGTTTGCCTCAGAAGTCATTAAATAATACAGAAATATTAAAGCTCCAAAGCGCAATGCATAAACAAACATTATTTTAAATTAATGTTTATTTTATTTTAAAATAATGCTCTGTCACCCAAGCTAGAGTGCAGTGGCGCAATCTCAACTCACTGCAACCTCTGCCTCCCAGGTTTCAGCCTCAGCCTCCTGAGTAGCTGGAATTACAGGCACATGCCACCCCAGCTAATTTTTGTATTTTTAATAGAGATGGGATTTTGCCACGTTGGCCAGGCTGGTCTTGAACTTCTGGCCTCAAGTGATTCGTCCGCCTTGGTCCCCAAAATGTTGGGATTTCAGGTGTGAGCCACCACCGCCAGCCCTCATTTTATATTATAGGCATGATCAAAGAGATCATGACGAATGCAAAATTGCTCAATTAGTAACCCAATTAAAAGGCAAATTAAAAGAATGAGATACCGCTTTCACTCATCAGTTTATAAAATAGTAAAATAATATTAATAGGAAACATTGGCTCAGGTGTACAGAAACAGGTTCTGAAATACTGCTGACAGGAGTGTAAACTGGTACATTTTTGGAGATAAGTTTGGCAGTTTCTATTAAAATTTAAAATATGCATATCGTTCAACCCAGAAATTTCACTTCTACGTACTTAGCCTAGAAAACTACTCGTCACAGATGCAAAATGACACATTCAAGGATTTTCATTGTATGATTATAATAGGAAATAGTTTAAAGCATCATAAATGTCCACCAATAAGAAAATGACTTGGTACACTGTGGTACATTTATACCATGGAACCCAATGTAGTGTTTTTCAAAGAGGATATGTTTTGTCATGGAATGATTTCTTACAATTATATCACTAAGTGAAAAAAGTTGTAGAAAAGGTATAGGTGAAAAAACAACACATACACACATAACAAATTTACTATTTATAAGCCTGTCAAAAAGTTTGGATGGGTCTGGCACAGTGGCTCAAGCCTGTAGTTCCAGCACTTTGGGAGACCAAGGCAGGCAGATCACTTGAGTCCAGGAGTTCAAGACTAGCTTAAGCAATATGGCCAAACCCTATCTCTACCAAAAATGAAAAAAAAAAAAATAAGCTGGGTATGGTTGCAGGCACCTGTAGTCCCAGCTACTTGAGTGGCTGAGGTGGGAGGATCACTTGAGCCTGGGAGATCATGGCTGCAGTGAGCTGTGATCACACGACTGCACTGCAGCCTGGGCGACAAAGGGTGACCCTGTCTCAAGAAAAGGAAAAAAAAAAAAAAGGAAAAAAAGTATGAATGGATAGTCTTTCAATTGAACGTGATGGTTATCTTTATTGAAAGGAATTTCACTGGAGAAGAAAGAGAAGGAATAGAAATAAGGTACATTCGAGGCTCAATCGACTAGTACAACTTTATTCTTAAAATATTTTTTATTTGTGAACATACTGCAAACAACTTAAGAGTAACATCAGAGAGAATGTCTTTTAAAAATTAAAATGTCTCTAGTACTGAATCATCTATGGACCAAAGAGCCGCAGATGGAGTCCAACTTGTCTGTGCTTCTGATTCTGGGAAATCTTTTATGACCTGGGAAGAGTAAGTTTGTTTAAAGGAGGTCACCAGCGTTATTCACAGAAACAATCTATCATAGTAATACAAACAATCTATGTTTTACTTTACCTATTTTTGAAATGCAAGTTTTAATTGGGTGATTAGCCAGTTTGGTCAAGGATGTGGTTACAGACATAAATTCTCTTTTGAAAGCACTCCTTGAGAAAAAATACAAATGTAAACAAAACCAAACATAAAAAACTGTTCAAATCTAACTGTGCAATTATTTTAAGAACAAGATGCATTCAGCCAAATGCAAGCACAGCTAACCCTTTATTCAGCTGGATTCTACCTCTCTCTTTTTCCAGACCTGTTGGAACTTGACCTTGGAAACTGAAACTGGTCATACCTGGACAAGTTGCACTGTGCACATGTTCATTGAGTCCTGATTCCCAGCCTGTGTTTCAGGCATGCACGTCTGCTTTCATGTTGCCAGGGTGTTGTCGATTTGCTAAAATGCAATTTGTTAAGTTCAAAGCACGCTTAGCATCAGACACAGCAGATGTCCTAAATCCTCACACAATACAGAAGACTGACATCGTTAGGGCAGAAAGCAGCCACTTTAGCCAGGGGTAGGTGGACAAAATGAGAAGTCTCTTTCCATATAGCACAAGGCCTCCAGTCAGAAGGGAAAGCATAGCATTATCCCTGCAAAATGAAGGGGTAGGGTAAATTTCAGGTCAGAATATAATTATGTGGTCAGGAATTTCCCTCCTCTAAGCCCTGGGGGAATAAAACACCCCGCTCATATTATATCATATGAAATATTTGAAATATCTTGGATGTGTTCCAGGAGCCAGTTCGGGATCTTCTTTATTCTCTGTTTCCAAGCTGGGAAGGCAATTTCATGAGATGAGCTTAATGTGTATAGAATTCTAGAGTACGGTATCTGCAGCGTTTGCACAACGAACTGGAGTTACTTTTTGCTACCTATGCAGAGTTTGTGGATGAGAGAAAAGTCATAGCTTCCTTTTTTAAATAAAATGTTCATCCTTGTAAATTGCCCCCAAAACATCACAAGAGGAAAAAATAACTACCTCCCCATTTGTATTGTCCTCGGCAACAAGTTCAACTGCTCAGAATTAATTTTGCCAATAATTGTACCTTGTAAAGGACTCCCCTGTAAGTCAAGAGATATAACTTCCAGCATACAGCAAAGAAAAATCCTAAGTGAGCAATAAAGACAACTCCTGGGTACCTTCCCAATAATAACAGAACCCAGCTTCACTGCTGGTTCGGGTCATTCTATGAGAGTGTCTTACATCCTTGTTTTTGATCCTGTCAATTAAAATGAAAAGAAGATTTTTCTTTCCTTTTTATTCCTCTACCTCCAATAAAGAATCTATAGAATACGAGAGAGGGAAGTAACATTTCATGCAACATTTTTTAATGCGTGTTTGTGTTTTCTCTAATTTAATCATTACAACGAATGTTGTGACATATTTGTGGCAGAAAAGGAAACCGAGGCTCAGGGTCAGCCTTCTGCAAAAGAGAGAAACAGGATACAAAACCCAGGTCTTGGGGACCCAGTTGGAATCGCATTTACAAGGGTTGGGTCTCCAATATCCTAACTGTCTCAAGCTAGTGAGAGTGCCCATCAGGTATGAATCCAGGATAGGAGGAATAGGGAGGAGGTGCCACCGATATGAGAGGCAAAGATCCCAGAAACGGTGCTTCCTTTCTTCCAGCAGCCCAGGAAGATGCCAAGCTGAAAATCCGCAATAAAGATGCACTTTTCCTGCCCCCTGGTTGTGATACCTACACTTCCCAGTTCCGGCAGTTCCTTTTTTTCCCACAACCTCCGCCTCCTGGGTTCAACTGATTCTCTTGCCTCAGTCTCCCGAGTATCTGGGATTACAGATGTGCGCCACTGTGCCCGGATTTTTTGTATTTTGTTAGCAGAGATGGGGTTTTGCCAAGTTGGCCAGGCTGGTCTTGAACTCCTGAACTCAGGTGATCCACCCGCCTCAGCCTCCCAAAGTGCTGGGATTACATCCACTTCTGGCAATTCTTTACAACAACAAGCCCAGTGCTTCTCACCCAACTTTCAAAGCTAGTTCAAAGCCAGTTTCAATGCTATCCATTAAGCTTTTTCTCATCCCACCAGTTGGGATTCAGCTCTTTCTCAACTCTCATTGCTTTTTGTCTATGTCACTATTATGTCACCGGCCACCCACGATGATGATAAGCTGTGACTGTATCTCTCTCTCTCCCCCTTCACCAACAAATGTTAAGCATCTTACAGAGAGGACCTGGTTTTTCTCAACAGGTGTGTTTCACTTAAGTAAACACAACGATTCTGCTCACTTAGTGCCCTTAGTAAATGTTGAAGCTTCCTACATAAAACTGCATTCAACAAGTTTTCTATTTGAAAAAGGAGCTGGAGCACAAGAAGCACCTCCCACCAAAACAACAGGTGCTTTGGCAGCAACTGCCGCTGCTGCTGCTGATGCCTTAGAGGAAAAAAAAAGCTTAGATAATGGCACAGTTTCATATGTTTATAATATTTATAAAATATATAAGCTATGTATGTAGTCTGAGAAAAATGTTGCATATCCCATAGTATTTAATCCTTGCAATTCCCTTATAACATGGATATGAATACTGAATCATGTTGCTGTGTAAATGAATAAACCAGGACTCAAAGAGTTTAAGCTCAGGACTAGGTACTCAGTGAGTTAGTGATAGAGGTCAGACTCGATCCCAGGTGTCCTAACTCATAATCCAAGGCTGGCTCTTTTTAGCTGCACTTCGTGTTTTCAAGGAAGTAGACAATGTGTCTTCAACGTTCTCTCCACCCTGTCCCCTTCCACCTTCTCTCTGTGCATGGCCTCTCATGGGCACACCCAGAGGTAGCAGGCAGGGTTCTCCCACTCCGCCCCTACCTTCCTGTGCTTCTCTGTATATTTTCCTGGAAATGCCATGAGCTAGCTCATTCAAGACCCAGTTCGTCTTGCTCATCTTGCTGCTGTTATTGACTCATTCTGGGGGGAAAATGATAATATATAGATATCAATATAAAATATGTGAAGAATAATATCTTCTTCTCTCCTTCTTATCACAATCTCAATATCTAAATACTGCGTTGTCTTGAGGGTTTCTGGGCTTTCCCGTCTTGCCAATTCCTCTGGAACATATATGTTACCCCTTCCTCAAACTTTCCTGACTTTTTCAGTCTATTTTTGTCTCTCCTTCCGGTCAGGCAGGAAAGTGACAATTCTGGAAAATGACTAAAGAAATCCTGACTCACCACCTAAGTCCCAGGGCCTTCAGGGTGGAGGCCTCCTTGCCCATTCTGTCCAGCTGAGGTCCAGCAAAGCCAGCATGTGCCACCAGCAGCAGCAGCTGCGGCAGGTGGCACCAATGCACCTGTTGTTTTGGTGGGAGGCGCTTCTTGTACTTCAGCTCCTTTTTCAAATAGAAACTTGTTCTTGATGTAATTACAGCGATAACTCTGTGTAGCATGACAGATAACCCAAATCTGCTGCTGCTACTGCTGCTGCTGCTGGTGAATCCACTCCCTTTTGCTGCTCCAGTGATCACCCATGGCCAGAGGGCATGTATTGTAGCTTTTGTTTTTTTTTTATTTTTCCCGTCGGAATCTCACTCTGTCCCGCAGGCTGGAGTGCAGTGGCACGAACTCGGCCCACCGCAACCTCTGCCTCCCGGGTTCAAGCAATTCTCCTGTCTCAGCCTTCCAAGTAGCTGGGACTACAGATGCCCACCACCACACTCAGCTAATTTTTGTATTTTTAGTAGAGATGGGGTTTCACCATAGTGGTCAGGCTTGTCTCGAACTCCAGCCTGCCTACACTTCCCAAAGTGCTGGGATTACAGGTGTGAGCCACCATGCACGGCCGTATTGTAGCTTTTCTATCCTGTTGCAGGGTGAAGAAAAGCAGGGCTGGTGGTTAGCTGGTCATCTGTAGCTGTTTCTCTACCAGACCTCAAATTCTGCTGGACTCCAGAAATTCTCCATTTACTTGAAACACTTTCCTCAAAGGCTTGGGATAGGACGGCAGGTCAGAAAGGAAGGTCCACTGTTTCTCTGATCTGATTGTCTCAATGAGAGCATATTGGCCCCTACCTCCAACTCCTCAACAATGAACTGGGAGATACCACGTGACACAGGACCAAAGAATGATCCAGCCCTGACCTTGGCACCAATCATAAAGTGAAATGGGACAAACGGTTCTGTTTTCCTGGGTCTCAGTGTCCTTATCTGTAAAATGAGAGATTTGTAATAACTGAGATCTTCAGATTCCAACCAGCCCTACTCTGCAAATTGTAGTGACCATTTTTCTGATTCCTGATTACCCCGCTTGCTAAATTAGAATCTTATTACCTGTCTCACTTTATCCTCCAGGATATTTAACAGGATGATCTGTGATAAAAGTCATCTGGTCAAGGGAGTGTTGTCTGACAGAGCTGGAAAATCTACCAGCATGACTCCCAGCAGCCAAGGGTATCGCCGTTGCTAGCTTTGCCTCTTGTGAAAGCTCTGGGCTGCTTTTAAAGAGAGAACTGGTCCTTCTTTGTGAACCCTGTGCCCTCCTTGCCTGGATCATTTCTCACCATCCAGGTGTATCCTTACTGAGAAGTGAGTCACATTTGAGTAGAGCTGAAAAAAACAGTCACTCTAAGTTTGGGTTATGAAAGGTCTCCCAGACCATCCAATACAACCCAGTACTATAGACAAGTATCTCTTCTAAAATATCCAGCCTCAGTTTGAACACCTCTGATGGTGGGGAACTCACTACTTCATAAAGTAGCCCATCTAACGTTTGGAAAACTCAAATTATTAATAAATCTTCCTTTGATGCTGAAACGTGCCTGAAATACACCTTTCTGAAATATCTGAACATCGGTCCTAATATTGTCCTGTGTAGCTTCACAGGTGGTTTAATCCTGCCAATCTCTCCACCCTGACCCACGTCTACCACACAAGGTTCTTCATGCCCTTTGTCCCTTTGCCCCCAGTTGCCGCTAGTCCTTCTACTGCATGGGGGGCAGCCCTTCACACATCCTCTCACTTGGCCACAACTCTTGTGAAAGACGGTAAAGCAACAGTTTCAAAGCTGTTGCTACCAGAAATCAAAATGCCATTCCTTATAGAATGGTGAGCTCTGCCTGACTCGGCCTTGCCTCTATTTGAGAAAGAGCTTGAAAGTCAGATAACTCTCTGAGTTCTATCCTCTCTGACTAGAATGGGACAGTATGTCACCACCTCCCACCCTGCACCTTTAAAAGAAGCAATTTTAGGGAATGTGATAGACATACCAGAAATAACCCTTGCATAGTTTTTACCAACCAGTAACACACTATCATATCAGTTACCTCACCGGATCTTCACCTCTGCCATATGCAATAAGAAATATTATTAACACCTTTAATCAATTAAAAAAAGAATCTGAGGCTCAGGAAGATGGGTGACCTGCTAATGGGGTTCCTACTTGTCTTCACTCATTTTGTGTTGCTATGTGAGAATACTACAGAGTAATCCATAAAGAAAATAAATTGAATTGGATTGGTGTGGTGGTTCATACTTGTAATCCCAGTACTTTAGGATGCCAAGGTGGTTGGATCACTTGAGCTCAGAAGTTCAAGACTAGACTGGGCAACATGGCAAAACTGCATCTCTATTAAAAGAAATACAAAATAGCCAGTTGTGATGATGTGCACCTACAATCCCAGCTACCTGGAATGCTGAGTCAGGAGGATGACGTGAGCCTGGGAGGTCAAGGCTACAGAGAGCTGCGATCATGCCATTGTACTCCAGCTTGGGCAACAGAGTGAGATCCTGTCTTAAAAGATGAAGGAAAGGAGAAAGGAAAGAAGGATGGAAGAAAGGAAAGAAGAAAGGGGAGGGAGGGAGGGAAGAAGGGATGGAGAGATGGAGGAAGGGAGGGAGGAAAGAAAGAAGGAAGGAAGGAAGAGAAAGAGAGAGAAAGAAAGAGAAAGCAAGATTTAAAAAATGTGCTTCTTTCAGCTCTGGAGGCTGGGAAGCCCAATATCAAGATGTCCACATCTGGCAAGGGCCTTCGTGCTGTGTCAACTCATGGTGAAGAATGGAAGGGCAAGAGAGGGTGAGAGAGGGAGCAAGAGAGAGATGTGGCCAAATTCATTTTCATAACAAGCCCATTCTCCCAATGACTAACCCACTGCTGAGATAAGAACATTAATCCATATCTGAGGGCAGAGCTCTCTTGAGCTAATTACCTCTTCTTAGGCCCCACGTTCCAATGCTGTGTCATCTGGGATTCAGTTTCCAACACATAAACTTTGAGGGACACATTCAAACCATAGCACTAAGTGTTGAATCCTGTTCGAATTCCTGGATGCTTCCTACATACTCCTGAATATTCCTGGATGCTTGTTCCAAGTCCACATTAGTATGTAACCCCTAAGTCCTCATCCCAACAATGTTTTCTTTCAGTGTGAAGGGTACATGGGCCATGTGTCCTGGGTTCTCTGCATTCCAGACAGCTGCCCTCTTGCCTCTTACATTTATTTCCCAGACCATCAGATACTGGAACTCATCTCCTTGTTTTGTATCACTCAGCATTTTTCCATTCCCATCCTGTCTTTCCCTACCTTCACCTTCTGCCTCTTGCATTCCAGCTTTTCACTATCATTGCCACCAGCCCTCCTTCTCTTCAGAGGGTGAAAAACAATCCACTTATCTCCCCAGCTCATTTTTACTCTTGGCTCTAATGGCCTTACTCAGCAATTTCTTCCAAATAGCATCTGTATTATCCTATTTTCCCCAAGCACATTTACCAGCCAAGTGTGATTCTGTAAATAAAGAAATCTGGTTATAGGGGCCAAGAAGCGCATGATCCCAACAAGCTGCCAGGAAGCAGAAGAAGCCGGAAGCCCCCTGAATGGGAGGGGCTGGCAGGGAGGGGTGCTCCTCTCCAGGCCGACGCTTCTCGGAAGGTTTGAGGCCTGGTGGTGACTCCCTCCCCGAGTGTTTGCTGTTGCTACTGCTTCCTGGCATTTCGAAGCTGCTGCTTCCAGAAATCAAAATGCCATTCCTTATAGAATGGTGAGCTCTGACTGACTTGGCCTTGCCTCTATTTGAGAAAGAGCTTTAAAGTCAAAACTCCCTGAGTTGAGTTCCATCCAGCCCCTCCACATCCATCTTACTTACCTTATTTTCTTCATCTTTAACATACAGGTACTTCTATCTTCCAAGGAGGGTAGCCAGAGGATAGAAGGGGCTATCGCATATAAACTACTTGGCACATAGCAGGTGTTCAGGAACTATAGTTATTAATTGGAAGTCCCACACTTCCAGATTTGTTTGTTTGGCCCTATAAGCAGATTTGTTACAACTGAGAACCTGGAAGCTGCTTACCACATCAATCCAAATGTTAGGTGATAGAGGGTGAAAAGGTCTAAAAAACATCTTTCCATATCTGAGTCCCCTTGCTAGGAAAGCCATGCTAGGCTAGGGCTCATATAGGCTTGAGAGAGTATTTCCCAGCCTGCATGGGCCAGCCAGCTGCTTGCTTCCCTCACATCCTCCCCTGCTCTTCCCTCACCTGCTTTGCATTGCGGGTGGTGACTGCTGCAAACAGCGGATCCCAGACATCCTTGCCCTCTGGCTGCCTTTAGTTTCTGAGATTATTTGGAGAAAGAGGGGCAAAAACAAGGCAATCCATTTCTGCCCTGTGCTCTCTCGCTCTCTCTCTCTTTCTGCTGCGAGCGACACTACTGGAAGGAGCGGTGGTTCCAGCTGTCATTAGCCTGTCCCTCCCTCCCTTGTCCCATCTCCCCCTAGGAGCCCTGGATTTTGGATTTTGTGCTTTGACAAAACTATCTCCACCTTTATCCCTACAACCCAAGGATGATACTGACTTTCGGCTACTGCTAGTCTCCGAGTTTCTCATCTGGCCCGTTTGGCTTCACTTTGCTTCCAACATTTTGCAATGGGCTCCTTGTATTAAACCATCCCTGCTGAGCTACCCAGCGTGACTTTCCTAAGTATACCTTGACTGAGATATAACCCAGACCCAGGAGCATTCGGTTCTTCTGCATGCAATTGTAATTTTATAAAAAGATTCTGTAAGACCAGATTTTTAGTAAAAACTATTCATTAAGTGACAGTGAAGTATCAACAACTTCTGTATCCTAGGAGTTGGCCTACCCTCAAAGATCATCTGGTCTAAATCCTTCCTTTTGTTCTGATGAGGAAACTGAGGCTCTGAGAGTTTGAGGGACTCACTCTAGGTCATTTCATGAGAGTCTCATTTTCCCAGCGGGTATTCTGACATGATTTGAATATGTACATCTCCTTAGCACAAAGACAAACACCGTATATTTTTATTTCACTTGAAGGGATTGGCCTATATTTACATATATATTTCTTGAAGGGCATGATGCAACTTGGCATCTCTGCATTGCAAATAATTGTCAAAATCTACTAGGTCAAACATAAATAATGGACAAAGCTCTACTGGACTACTAAAGTCACATGATTGTATCTCTATGCATTCAAATATAGATGTAGATATACAGATTTAGATAGAGAAAGAGACGCAGGTACAGAGAAAGGAACAGGTCCAGATATAGATGTACGGTTCTCCCCCAGATCATTAGATCATTACTAAGTTTTAAAAGGAATAAAACAACATGCTTTTCTACTCACCATGCATAAATCACCACTCAAAAGGAGCCCAAAGGCATCTCTGCAAACTTGTCTTAGAGATTTGAAATACACAGAAGGTCAAATTTCTTGATGACCCAAGCAAAAATGTTCGAGGGTGAACTTGGCTTTGGGCAGGGCTGGCAGGGGGTATGGCCTGGCTCACAAAGGTATGTATGCACCCTGGAGTGACTGATTAGAATAATGCTCTAAATAAAGGGGTTGCAACTGGACTGGGACAGCACAACTGGCTTTGGTCAAGGATACTCCTCCCCAAAATACAAAGTCTGAGGCTGACGCCACCATCTGGGGTCAGGAGCTGAAGTGCAACAAGAAAATAGGGCCAGAGAATCACAGAAGGGCTCTTGTAATCAGGGGACCAAGTCAACTGCGGGGTAAAGAGAGATTGGTTTGAGAAATCAAATAGAAACCCACGTGACAAAGGTAAAAATTAAAGCAAAAGTGAAAATGAACTGAGCAGACATCAGAAGAATTCCACTGCTGTAAAAAGAAGATAATGATAGTACTTTTCTCCTGGGATTATCTTAAAAATTAAATTAGATATTTTCCAAAAAAAAGTCTAGCTCATTTCCTCCTAGTTGCCTCCATTGAAATATATGATGTCTTATAAATGGCTCATTACTAACTAAAATAAAATATTATTGCAGCCAAGGAGTGGGAGATCTCTTTTGGCTTCAAGATTGAGGGAGGTAACTTAGAGAAAAAGCTAAATGAGCTTTAAAGTACTGGTTGGATTTGGTAGGCAGAGAAAAGCAGGGACGAAGACAAGACAGCAGACCCAGGGACAGCTGTGCTCTTGGCATACGCCCTTTCTCTGCATGCTCTGTGATCCCAAACCTTCTCTTTTTCCTGAATACTACTTGCCCTCATTTTTCACATTCAAATAACAACTTTTAACATTACGCATTAATTGAGCCACTGGCCACATAAATCACAAACAAGATAGGCATGATCCCTGCCTTCTGAGGTTGTCCTTGTACTCATTGACATTATCTTTATTAAAAGCTACTCGGGAGGCTGAGACAGAAAGAATTCCTTGAACCTAGGAGGCAGAGGTTGCAGGGAACTGAGATCACGCCGCTGCACTCCAGCCTGGGTGACAGAGTGAGACTTCATCTCAAAAAAAAAAAAAAAAAAAGGCAATTGGAGGCAGGCACTCTGCTTCATGCTCCTTCTATATCCCCATGGTGCTGTGCACAAAGCAAGTGCTTAATAAAAGAGTGTTGATGAATTAGCTAACTTTGCTCCTCCTATTCCTCCATCCCCTGGGTTCAGATTCCATTTATAACCTCACTCATTTATCTTAAGAAATACCCACCTTTGATCTTGGGCCATGGTGGGCAAAGCAAAGTGTGGTCCACTCTCAAGACAAGGCAAGAGAAATCCAAAGTGTGAACCAGGTAATAATAAATAAGAAAATATATATATATATACATACATATGAGATCCATATGCAGAAAAAAACATCATATCTTCAAATGAGCAGATTGGCTCTTGCTAGACACACAAGCAGCTTGATTGAGGCTAAAAAATAAGTTTTTTAAAAAAAATCAAGTTGATATACAGAACATTCAAACTGGTGATTAATAAGATAGCCTCTTGTGTTTCTTTAACTGAATGAAACTTTGACAAAATATTGTTTTCATTCATTCATTATGACTTAATGAATACATTTTCAAATTAGTGTTATTGCCTTTAAAGCGCTGACTTAAGGCATTCTGGCGCACTGAACGTGGGCCCTTTTGCAGAATATATTCTTAATTAACAGTTTGCTACTGATCTGACATGGGGCTCACCTGCCTTTGTGAGGATGGAATTTAATTTTTTTCTTCTTGATTAGACTTGCCATTCACAGAACGCATCGTTGTAGAAGGAATTCCCTTTAACATTCAGATCGGGTCCTCTTGCATGTCAGCAAGCATTCCCTCTCCAAACATAAGTAAAGGAGGGAAGGCCTGCTACTCAGAGGGGTGCTTTGCACTAGGGACACACTATATACACCCCCTTTCTCACATGGCAGCACTTTCCACCCTGAACACCACAGAGACTCTGCATCTTGAACACGCATGACCAGAGTCACAAGACCCAGGAACAGCCTGGGCTCCGGCACGTAGAATCTCTCTTGGAGACTCCCTGGGTCAAGTCTGTCGTCTCTTCCCTGCTGACTCATGCAATCAATAACCCAAAATAATGGAGATCGGAGGAGACCTTGGGGGAAGGATGACCCGAAGAAATCAGGCCCTTACTGTATTGTCCTTGAGGGATTGTTTAGTTCAATGAACCCTTTCACGAAAGTCCAGAGAGGCGTAAAGACTCAGAAACAGTTGGAGACAACGCCGGAAGAGGATCCCAGATGTCCTCGGCTTGAGCAGCCACAGATACGGTGAGCTAGAGATATGGGCAGTTGAGGGAGTGCAAAATAACACGGGAAACGTGTCTTCTGTTCCATCTCTCCTGTGCTTTCTTTAAGCACGTATTATAATGTGGAGCCTAAAAGCTGCCAGTCTCCCTTAAGCGCAGCCTGTAATCCTATTAAAATGGATTATTCTATTGTCCTGGGCTATCAGATCTTGGTAAGAACTCATTTAGGTCAACCTTTTAGGACATTTACACACATGGAAAAAAATAATGTTAAATAAGTCACTTGCCAGGTTTCTCAAAAAGAGCTGAGCCGGGCAGGCTTGACTTTGTATCTAGCCCTGTGTCTTTTTCACGGTCTCCTTCAAGCCTTGTGCAAGTTTGGGCTTTGTTGGCTTCTTTGATTCCTCAGCTCTAGCAGCAGACGCAGGGACCTGGCACAAAAGTCAGAGCCTAGTAATTTCCATGGAAATGACTGGAATGTTAAACCCACTTTAATCACCTCTGCTTGCTGGGAACCTCACTCTGATTTCCTTTAGTCGGTGTAAGCTCTGAGGCACAGAGAGGAGTACAAGAGAATAGAGCAGGGTGACTGTGGGTGCCCAGTCGGAAGTGAAGAGTTCCTTTCTACTGGGCTTCTGAGTAGCCAGGGGCCCAGAATGACTTACCCTCAGTTTGACATTTAATGTTTCAAGGCTTAACCCACTTCCCCTATCTCCTCACTTGCCATGCTTATTTCAAATAATGGCATCATCAATCATCCTTGCCCAAACTAAAGCTCTGGAGGCATCGTCTACTCCCTCTTTATCCCCAAAATCCTCAGTCTTGTTCCTGTCAGTTCAGGTTTCTCCACCTCTTCCAGATGCACCTGTAGTAGGCAGCTTCTGACGTGGCTCCCAGTGGCCCCTCTCCTGGTGTCGGCACCCTAGTGCAGTCCCCTTGTGTAAGGTCCTGAGCAGGGGCTGGACCTCGAGACTTCAAGCAATGGACCATGGCAAACACCATGGGATGCCACTTCTGTTATCAAGCCACAAAATTTCGAGACGTCCATCTTGCTCCCATTCTCTCTGTGGCTCTGTTCTGATAGAGCTACAACCAAGAGTGACCTCCAGCCAACAGCCAGCCAGCAAGGAACTGAGTCCTGCCAACAACCCCTGAGAGTCTTTGAAAAAGGATCCTGACCCAGTTGTAAGTCCAGATAGCAGGAGCCTTGGTCATCCCCTTAACTACAGCCGGCGAGAAACCCTGAATCAGAGGACCAGCTGAGCCATGCCCACATTCCTGACCCACAGAACCTGAGATACTAAATGTAAAGTGACTAATTTTGGGGTACTTGTGATGCAGCTACAGATAACCTATATACCTTCCTATCCCATCCTCTAATCCAGCCCTCATTTTTATTCTCCTTTGTCTAACAAATTCCAAAAAGTGGCTTAACTGGTCTCCTTTCTCCCCTGTACTTCCCTCCCCAATCTATCATCTCTAATGTTACCATGCGATCTTCCTACAAAGACAAAGGTCATGTTGTCTCTAAAGGGTGAAGATTTAGGTTATCATTGCAACCTAAATGCCCATCAATGATAGACTGGATAAAGAAAATATGGTACCTATACACCATGGAATTCTATGCAGTCATAAAAAGAAATGAGATCATGTCCTTTGCAGGGACATGGATGAATCTGGAAGCCATCATTCTCAACAAACTAACACAGGAATAGAAAGCCAAACACCACATGTTTTCAATAAGTGGGAGTTGAACAATGAGAACACATAGACACAGGGAGGAGAACAACATACACCATGGACAATCAGAAGGTGGGGGGAAAAGGTGAGGGAGAATATTAGGACAAATAACTAATGCATGCGGAATCCAAAACCTAGAAGATGGGTTGATAGGTGCAGCAGACCATCGTGGAATGCATATACCTATGTAACAAATCTACACATTCTGCACTTATGTCCCGGAACTTAAAGTAAAAAAAAAAAAACTTTTCTAAAAAGGATATTCATAGTCAAGCTGGTTGAGAAGTCCTGAAGTAGAGCAGGCAACATGATAAAAGTGTTTGACAACTGTTGTGTCACCTGCATATTTCCTTTTTCTGTGGAAAGGTACCAGGGCATTCTTCAGACTCTTGAATGATTCTGTTACCCAGATGAGATCCAAAACCACTCTTCTGGAAATACGAGAAAGTCAACAATTTCCAGAGGCTCTGTTAACCCCATCTCCACCTCTTCACAAAGGTGGAATTATCTTCTATTTTTTGCACTCCTACCATGCAACCCAGATAATCCTAAATGTTTTGCATAGGCATCACATGATGAGAGGAGAAAACGAAGCCATAAAGGAATGATGTCAGTTACCCCTAAGCCTATAGTGGGCACAGCCAGGCTCAAACTTGGGTCCATGTGACTGGTGCCTACATTCTTTCCACTATGCCCTGTTGCCCACTAAACCCACTGCCAATGAAAGGCCAAAAGCAAGTGTCTGCTTTAAACTGTGGATTTTTTTTTGGAAAAGTCTTTTTTTAAAATTATTGTTATACTTTAAGTTCTAGGGTACATGTGCAGATCGTGCAGGTTTGTTACATGGGTATACACGTGCCATGGTGGTGATTTGCTGCATCCATCGCCTCATCTACATTAGGTATTTCTCCTAATGCTATCCCTCCCCAATCTCCCCACCCACTGATATTCCTCCCCTAGCCCCCCACCCCCCAGACCCCAGTGTGTGATGTTCCCCTCCCTGTGTCTGTGTGTTCTCATTGTTCAACACCCACTTATGAGTGAGAACATGCAGTGTTTGGTTTTCTGTTCTTGTGTCAGTTTGCTGATAATTTTTTTTTTTTAAACAACAATGGAAAAAAAAGCAGGCCTGAAGAAGCAGCGTGGAGTAGAGGGAGATGGGAATAAGGACAATGTCTTTAAAAGTGCCATGTCAAATCCAAGTGCAGGAGGAAGAGCGCAGTCCCCCTCCTCAGCCAGAGATATGAGCAGCCACGGTGAGACAGAATTCAACTTCTCTTTAAGAGACAGAGATTAAAGCAAACAAACTAGATATATGGGAGAGATTCTTCATTTGAATTTTTAAAAGTATCCTTAAACATTTTTAGAAATAAAATTAGCTGCTGAGGTAAATCTTCCTCCCATTTTTCACTTAAACTGGAATTAAAGAGAAATGTTCTTTACTATTAGGTGAATGCAAAAGTAATTGTGGTTTGTGCATTGTTGGGATTTGCCATTTGATATTGGAATACCTTCTTAAATGTGGTTATGTTATACATCATTTTAATGGGCATTTCTTGCTTTATGTTTTTTGGCTAATGGCATTATTTGCTGTTTATTTTGTTTATTTTAGACTATGGAAATTACATTACACTGAAAAGCAAATTTGAGTGATTTTCTTATTCGATTTGAAAATGGGTCTTAAAGCAGTGGAGATAATTCACAACATCAACAATGCATTTGGCCCAGGAGCTGCTAAGGAACATACAGTGTATTGGTAGTTCAAAAAGATTTGCAAAGGAGATGAGAGCCTTGATGATGAGCTAGTGGCTGGCCATCAGAAGTTGACAATCACCAATTGAGAGCCGTCATCAAAGCTGATCCTCTTACAACTATACGAGAAGTTGCCAAAGAACTCAACATCAACCATCCTAAACTCGTTCAGCATTTGAAGCAAATTGGAGAGGTGAAAAAGCTCAATAAGTGGTTCCCTCATGAACTGAGCGAAAACAAAAAAAAAATGTCATTTTGAAGTGTCTTCTCTTATTATACTCAACAACGATGAACCATTTCTCGATTGGATTGTGGCGTGCCATGAAAAGCGGATTTTATAAAACAACCGGTGACACCCAGCTCAGCGGTTCGGCTGAGAAGAAGCTCCAAAGCTCTTCCCAAAGTCAGACTTGCACCAAAAATGGTCACAGTCATTGTCCAGTGGTCTGCTGCTGGTCTGATCCACTATAGCTTTCTGAATCCCAGTGAAAGCATTACATCTGAGAAGTATGCTTAGCAAATCGATGAGATGCACTGAAAACTGCAATGCCTGAAGCTGGCATTGGTCAGCAGAAAGGGCCCAATTCTTCTCCATGGCAATGTCTGACCACACGTCATACAACCAACTCTTCAAAAGTTGAATGAATTAGGCTACAAAGTTTTGCCTCATCCACCACATCACCTGACGTCTCGCCAACCAACTACCGCTTCTTTAAGCATCCCAATGACTTTTTCAGGGAAAACTGTAACACAACTTGCAGGATACAAAAAAATGCTTTCCAAGAGTTTGTCAAATCTCCAAGCATGGATTTTATACTATAGGAATAAACTTATTTCTCGTTGGCAAAAATGTGTCAATTATGATGATTTCTATTTTGATTAATAAAGATGTGTTTGAGCCTAGGTATAATGATTTAAAACTCATGGTCCAAAACCACAATTACTTCTGCACAAACTTTAATACTTTTCTGCCTTCACATCTTCTACAGCAAAAGCCACAATACTTTAAGGGCATGTGTAAAGGAAACCTTCAGGATAGGAAACACAGCCCTTTTCTCTGAATTCCAGGGCACTGGACCATGGGGTTTAGAGAGATGACATTGGTTTCATAACGGATGTTGTGCAACTCTAAGTATATTCTAGGGGCTTGCAGGATAGGGGTTAGGCCGCAGGAGCTGAAGAATCTGTGATTCGCTAAACCTCCTCCATAATTTCTTTCCTTTCTTAGTCACCACTTAGGAAATCTTCTCCTAGTGTACCCATGTGTGCCCTGGCCACAGCAGGGTCACAGCAGGTTCCCCCATCCATCCATCCCCAGTCTCTCTGAACTGCTTCTCGCTCCAATGCTCTCCCTGCATACCTCACCCTCCCATCCTACAGTTCCTGACTCCTCTCTCACTTGAAGTTCTGACAGCTACCTGGTGTTTCAAGACATAACCTCCTAGGACTACAAAAGCAGATAGGAAATTTTCTTAAAAAAATAGCCCGTACCCCATTTCACCACAGTGTCCCAATCTCAGCTCTATGGATTTGGAGGCTGCAGGGATTGAGTTGACCTGCCTTTTGAGTGATCAAAAGGATAAAGTAGGGGTACCAGTGGTCACCTTTGCTCCGGCATATTTGAATTCATTCAGTATAATATCTTTAACCTTGTATCTTGCCTCACTCTCAAGATTCTGTTGGCCTTAAAATATTTATGCCAAGAAGCACTCTCATCACATGAAAATTTTGGCATTTTAGAGAACAGCTTCTTTTTCCTCATCTTCCAAAATATCATGAGGCAGACAGAAGTAACGCTCACTGAATGGTCATGTATTCCTCTGTGGTTCCCTGGGGAAGGGCGGCTCATGACCTTTGTGGCAAATGAAACAGGAACTCTAGCGACATGTGACACTTCAGTGTGACCTTTCTGAGCCACTGCACTGAACAGCTGATGCATTTCCTCCTCCTCTCTTGCCCTGCTGAAGCAATTCTGAATACTCATTCCAGCTGGCATGTCCACCCAATGGAAGCCACCAAAACCTGAGTCACTGCTTAGAGGAGATCAGCTCTACAGAGCCACCCAACCGTCATGTACCGGGTAAGTAAGAATAACTTCTAGTCTTGTCTGTTAGTGAAGCATGGTTCACTCTAATACAGCATCTCCAATGTTTAGTGGAGCGTGGCAGGAGTGCTTTCCCCTCTGCCAGTCCAGCACATGAGCCCACAGCTGCAGCAGCGGCTGCAGTAGCAGGAATTTTCAGTAAACCTTCCTTCTTCAGTGCTGTCACTGGGATGGCTCAGCTCCACTCTCAGGTTCTCTGTTCCAAGTTTCATGGTCCCCAGGCAGAGACGATCTGATTGGCCCCATCAGAGCAATCAGCTGTGGCATGGAACAGGGTCATGGAATATGGCCATGGCCATGAGCGGCCAGTCCCTAAGTACCAGGGCTTTCCAAGAGAAGAGCAAAAGACTGTGAGATGGGCAGCTGCCCCATCCTTGTTGACAGCAGTTCTATATAACCATAACCCACTCTCCTAATGTGCCCTGAAAGCCAGCTGTGACAACAAACCAAGCCCAGTTGTGGTGTGCCTGGGGGGAAGGAGGAAGGGGATGTGCAGAAGAGTGAGGAAAAGGAGAAATAAGAGGGAGAGGAAAGGGATGTTTCAAAAAAGGGAGTTGAGGCTGGGATGGAAGAGCAGCCACTTAACAGAGTCATTCAAGAAGAACATGGAAAATGTAAGCAATCCAGACTAGAGCACAACAAAAGAAGTGTGTTTTTCTGGCTGGGCATGGTGGCTCATGCCTGTAATCCCAACACTTTAGGAGGTCGAGGCAGGCAGATCATCTGAGGTCAGGAGTTCAAGACCAGCCTGGCCAACATGGTGAAACCCCGTCTCTACCAAAAATACAAAAATTAGTAGGGTGTGGTGGCCAGCACCTGTAATCCCAGCTACTCAGAGGCTGAGGCAAGAGAATGAAGCACTTGAGTCTGGGAGGCGGAGGTTACAGTGAGCCAGGATCGTGCCACTGCACTCTAGCCTGGGCGACAGAGCTAGACGCCAACTCAAAAACAAAAAAAGAGTGTGTTTTTCTGTGAAAATTGTTTTTTATCTCCTTAGATTTGCAACACCTAGTTGCAACACTTAATAAAGAATAATGCTGCCTGCGTGTGCACACACACACACATGCACACACATACTCTGCAGTGACCTCCTTCAGGAATAACTGTCCCAGGCCCAGTCCCTTGGCCCTGAACCCTCCTGGCTGCCCTTGAAAGCTGCCCATGCAGGGTAGACAGCAGCACCTCAGCTGCAGCAGCCACTCCTGCAGGTAAAGCCATCCACAAGCCTCATCTCTGCTTCCTCCCTGACCCATGCACCGGTTCACTTTGGGACTCCAGCTTTTCTGGTTTGGGTCATTACATATGTCAGGGATGTCCAGTCTCTGGTCAGCTTATCACTTCACTGTGGGAAATACATTTGCATTAGTGCTCAAACTCCAATGGTTCAAAGTCTTCATCTTTCTGTTCAAACAGGGACTTGCTTCCCATCACGGTATCTTCCGTCCCCAAAATCTTCCACACATGTCCACAAAGGCATCTATAACTATTATGGCTGCAGACCTACTTTTCTGTTCTTCTCCCTCTTCACCTCCCACTTGTCAATTTCCACTGCCTAAAAACTACACGTGGACCAGCCTCTCTGCCAAAGAGAACCCCAATGTCCCCGTTTTCCCCAAATTAAGAATCCTCAAAGAGTCAGGACTGCCCTGACTTTGAAGTCCCTGCAGGGAAATTGCAGCCTTAGCCCAAAGCAACCCAGCCATTCCGAAGACTCTCAGCTCTGTAGCATCTACTGGGGCCCAGATCCTTGCAAGACTCCTCCAGACCGAGTCTATCAAGTTTGACTTACATGCCTTCAACACGGGGGTCCAAATCAAGCCCAAGGGGCAGATAGGAAAGATAATCCCTCAACCCCAATCTCTCTTCCCCATCTTCTTTCCCCTTAACTCTCAATCAAAATGCACTTTGGGAGGCCGAGGCTGGTAGATCACTTGAGGTCAGGAGTTCGAGATCAGCCTGGCCAACATGGTGAAACCCTGTCTGTACTAAAAATAGAAAAATTAGCTGGGTGTCATGGGATGTGCCTATAATCCTAGCTAATCGGGAAACTGAAGCAGGAAAATTGCTTGAACCCGGGAAGCAGAGGTTACAATGAGCTGAGCATCACTGCACTCTAGTCCAGGCAACAGAGAGGGACTCCATCTCAAAAAAAAAAAAAGTCTTCCCACTTTGTTTCCAATTACCTCCTTGTCCATCAGTAGGCCATGAGTAGGCTGGGGTAAAAGGAACACTGTCAGCCTGACAGTCCCAGTTCAGTTAAACTAAAATGTTGGGATTGAAATGCCCAGAGTCCCAGAAAGGACCTTGAAGCTACACTAGGTGAAGCTGGCCCAAGCTGTTGGTGAAAGACTTAAGGATTCTGCAAAGTTCGTTATCACCAATAAGAAGTGGAAAGCACATGACAAACTTGCAATCACACTCTCCTAAAAGGAAGGACTCTACTCTTGGGAAAAGAGTCAAGAACGGTCTCAACCTAGGAGCAGTATGATCAGAGGGATTTCAGAAGCTCATTAAACTCTGGCTTCTTCCACTCCCACCTTTGATGGCAGCTCTACTGGTACCTGTGAGCTACCATTTCTGTGAACTTAAAAAAAGTGACTGTTCACAGTTCTAGTGGCATGTACAAATCTCCCCCTAGTCCACCCCAATCTGTAGGAGGGAGAAAACAAGGGACAGAAAACTTACTCACTTAATAGAGGTGATTGGCAATCTCCCCACGCCAAAAAGATGTGCTACTCTAAGCTTGGGGTGGGGTGAGGGGACAGAAAAGGCAGGAGTCAGATCCATGACCTAGGGGCCGAGTGCTCCTCATTCAGAAGCTCTTCTGACTCCTTACCTCATACACATACACATGTGTACACATACATATACATACGTGTATACATACATATATACACATGCACACAGCAGACAAGGGTGCATGGGCAGCCACTAAAGAATAGCCCAACGCACTAGATAATTATGGAGAGGTGATGAGCACCTTCCTTTCTTCAAGTGGACTACCCTTTCGGGTTCTCAGCCCACCCTAACCTGAAAGACCTAGAAGAGAGTACGTACCACGGAGCAGGAGGTGAGAGGTTGCAGTGGGTCTGTATCTTGCTGCCTGATTTTTTTTTAGAAAGGAAGCAGAGAACAACAGGCTGTGACGACTTCATTCACCCATTATCTTTGAGGTCTCCAGGAGCTCAAACCCCTCTTCAGGGGCGTGGGTGTGAGAGAGGGTCTGTCATAGACCAGGAGGAGGGAAGGCCCCCAGTTCACCACAAGAAGCCTAGAAGAGAGCCCTGCCCCACACACCTGCCCTGAGATTTGTCACATAAATACAATTTCAGTCACCTCCACATTCTTCCAACTTCCCTGCATGGTCCATGATTTCAGAGCTTCTGAATAGTCCCCGCACTTATTTTTTCCAAGAAAAAAAAGAAAAGAACATACCTAATGGGCTCCAAGTGAGTAAAAATCAATGGCTGAGAAAAGAAGCAAAGACATTGTTGGTGGGGTGTTTGCAGCCAGACTGAAATGAAAGCAAATTTTTTTGTATCCCAAGAGCAGTTGGTCCTTCTTAATAAGAAGCTGCAACCTTTTGGGTTGGCCCTCAAGCTGATGCTAAGCACTCTGCCTTTGAACCTCTGGATGGTTCCCCTCCTTTTTCACTGATTGGGTAATGACACCTTCTCTCACAAGGACTGCAATTTTGCTTCCAAACTGCTTTGTGTATTTTTCTGGAACACAAAAGATGAGTGTCCAGAGTGCTTGCTGAAGCAAGAAGCAGTTCACACTTAGCTCAACAGCACTAAAACACGCTAGTGAGGACAGCAGAGCAGCAGAGGCCACGCCTTTTCTGGACCCAGGGTAAGTCCTGAGCCATGGGGCCTTGCATTGGATGGAGACACAGAGCCAATTCCGGGTGTCAGGGGTGGAGAACAGAGACACCCCTGCTGGTAATCCCAGATGCAAAGCCCCTCTTGCCAGGGGGCCTGACTGAGCAGCCTTTCCAGGTGCGGACGAGCCCTGCCCCATTCTGGAACACTCCTGACAAGTCTCCTGTCTACCTTGGCTAAAAGGAAGCCTGCTTGCAAAACATGAGTCATCTGTTGATTTAAGATTCAAAGCGAGGGGCTAATCCAGGACACTCCAGCCAGGTGAGATGATGCGGCCATTTTTGGTGCTAGAAAGAGTTGCTTCCTAGCTCAGCATGACACAAGCAAGGCCCCAAAGTGATCCTCAGGACTCTTCATCCACCCCCAAGAGATGAGTGCGGAAGGCTCCCTCCTGCAAGGCCCAGAAAGAGTCTGTTTCGAAAGCAACTTAAAGGGCCAAAGTAATTGACTGCCTATTAGCTTCCTTGAGGGACTGTTTCATTCCATCGACCTTCAGACATATGCAGACGTAACGTCTAACTCAGCAAGGCAAGAACAATCAGCAAGGTCTCAAAGTATGTTTCTCGTGTGCCATCTACTATAGTGACCCATGTTAGAAGCTAGGACAGCTGCTTCACAAGAGCTGTTAACAAGGGCCTGAGCTTTACAACCTCAAATCACCCAAGGGAGACAAGCTCTGCAAACACACTTTTGGGTGCTAACAGCTCTAATTAAGAAGGCACTGCCTTCTTGAATGGACTTCTGAAAGGGAGGTCACCTGAAAATACAATTCAGGATTCTTAACAATTCTAGGCAACTTTTCAGCCCCGTTGGGTGGTGCAGTGGTGGAATCAAAGAAACATTAGACAATATCCATGACTCTAAAGCTCTTACTCTGTGGACAAAAGACAGGAGGCAAGTGGTTACAATACATGGCAGATTACAGTAGGCATCATTATAGCAAAAATCAGAGCCCTCTGACCTTGTGGTTAAGATGATTTCAAGAGGGGGTCACCTGGACTAGGCCTCAGAAAAGTAAATGTGGAGCTGATAGATCAGCAGGAAATACAGGTCAAGCGAGTTCTCAGGCGAATTGATCTGAGGACCACATTTTGAGGATCACTGTATTACAGAATACTTTGCAAGTGAAACTCACCACAAACTTACTTAGGCAAAGAAACGTGTGAGCAAGTCATTGGCTCAGTGTAACTGAAAATTTCAGATGAAGTGTTGGCTTCAGGCACGGCTGGAACCAGGTGCGTAAACAGTGTTAGCAGCCCTTAGTCACCTTCTCCATTCCAAGCTTCATTTTCTTCTCAGTTGTTGGATCCTCAGGAGAGCTGTTTGTATCTAGTGTCCCTGGCATTTCAAACTGACAATGTCAGTATAACCAGTAATCCCAGAAAAAAGAGGAGATTTGCTGTCTCAACAGTTTCAAAGGAATTCCAGAACTGTGTTTCTGATGATCTGACATCAACCAAATGTCCCTATCTGGCCCAGCTGAGAAGACTGAATGGGTCAATACATAGATGGCCTGCCACCTACAGAACTCCCTCTAAAAACCAGGGTGTGAGTGGGTTTCCCCATTAAAACTTTAAAAGACAGAATGGATTTGTGGCAGGTAAAAACAATGGAGGTACTTCAAGTAGAAAACAATAGTCCCTAAAGATGGCAAACAAAGAAATGTGGACATCATCAACAGGATCAAGAAATGTTTTTAAAGCCTTCTCTTCTTTTAGATACTATTCGACGACCCAAGGATACAGACATAGAAGGCACTCAGAGAGATGAGTTTATCACTGATTCATCATTGAGCAGCTACATTCTGCCAGGCACTCTTTTAAGGTGGGGAGTTTTTGATGAATAAAATGGACAAAGATCCCTGTCCTTAAGAAACTTACATCCTAAAAGTTATAAAAACAGCAATCACTAGTAAAACTTCTACCAAGCACTGACTAAGCATTAGGAATTGTAATTATTTCATTATACCCTTTACAGCAACCTTCAAGGTGTATTTTTTTTTTTTCATCAGTTTTACACATAGAGAAACAGATTCAGAAGAGGTAAGAGTCCTACTGCGACCTGAGATCCAACTCAGAGTCAGGCTGTCAGTCTAAAGCCTGGGTACCTAACCAGGATACAATACGCCCTCACTTTAGAGACATAGTTGGATAATTAAAAGGGAAAAGACAGAACAACACATTACACATATAGAAAATAGAAGACGATGAAGAAAAGATGCAGTCTTCAGACACTGGGGCCATCAGGGAATTTCTCGCATAGGAGATAGCACTTAAGCTGTCGAGGAAGAAAAAGTATTATTCAGAAAAAAATAAACCAGAGAGAAGAAAGCAATTCACACTGAGGAGTAGCATAAGAAGAAGCAGGGAAGATTTATGCAACGCTGTTTGGTAGGGAGACAGAGGAAGACAGACTGGGGTTTTGCATGTGGGGTCAGAACCAAGGACCAAGTTCAGAATTTCTTTTATATGTCAGTGGTTCTAAACCAGATGCCTATCAAAATCACCTCGGGAGATTTTGTAAATCTGTAAGTGCTGGGCCCTAATCAACTACCTGAGGGCATAGGTCTGAGATGGAGCTCGGCTACGGATATTTTAAAATAAGGCTCTCCAGGTAATCTGACATACGTCCAAATTTGGGAGCCACTACAGCAGAAAACAGGGCTCACTGACGGTGTCAGCCGAGAGGTGACATGATAGTTTATAATATTGTTTTCCAGATCCATTCCTAAGAACATTAAAATTATAGTTTTAAGGCATTTGTATAACGAAGACGGGGCACATCACTGGGCTCTATCATTGTTACTGCAGAATATGACAGCAAGACTGCTCAAGGGCCTTTTCAATACTAATGAGCATTGTAAATCCGTAAGAGTTGGGATATGATTTGCAGCATTTCCTAACAGAAGCTGCACCCCCTCCTTCATTTCAAGAATTCACTGTTAGGACTTATGTTTTATAGAACACAGTTTGGAAAATCTGCCATTAGGTTGAGTCATCTGGTGATTAAAAAGGGGCTTGGATTAGAAGAAAGAATTGGAAAAGAAAGGGCTCTGTGCCCTGGTTTTCCTGGGCTCTTTGCAGGATCAGCATACGCCCCATAAGCCCTGTTCCCCTCTCTCCAACATGTAAACACACACAGATTTCCTGAGCCCAAAGGGACCAGGACAGTACCAATACCGACAGCAGCTCCGGGAGTCCCACTTTCCTTCCATGGCCACAGGTTGGTCCAGCATTCCCATTGAGGTGCTCTTTCTGTTTCCCTGCCTGGCACCCCAGGTTCCTGAAGCTGTGTCCTGCCCAGCTGAGAACTGCAGCCTGCTGAGCTGGGGCCCTATTTTCAGGTGAAGATGCCACCAGTCCTACCCCATGGGGGTGGGTTCTACAGCTTGTGTTCCCATCCACAAGGGTACACATTTGTTTCTCACCTTAGGCTACCTTGACGAAAAGGAGATACACATTTGTTTCTCATCCTAGGCTACCTTGACGAAAAGGGTACACATTTGTTTCTCATCCTGGGCTACCCTGATGAAAAGGGTACACATTTGTTTCTCATCCTAGGCTACCTTGACAGAAAGGAGAACGTGAGCCAGGATCAGCAGAGACAGAACCTGGGGAAACTGACTCCAAGCCCAGGGGAGTGGGGAATGAGTGGGGAAAACTGCATGAGCTTTGGGACCAGGCAGACCTGGTGCTTCACATTCCTGAGTCTCTTTGTGTATGGCTGGTCATACAAGGGACTTTTTTTTTAAGAAAGTAGTTTTTCTGGATCTCACATGAGACCTCCTGAATTAGAACCCCTAGGAGTAGGGTGTCTGTCAGGGGGATGGGCACATGCTGACCGATGCCTCTCAGAAAGGCAAACGGTAGCTTCAAGTTTCCCAAACTTGCATGATCAATCATAAGGGTATTTTAAGCACTTGATCAAAATTCTAATATTCTAGAGTCTTAGAGGTTTTGATTTTGTGGATCCGGGATGAGACCTGGGAAGCTGCATTTTTAACAGTCTCTGGTAATTCTTCTAATCAGGTAGAATTTAGGAAACATATTTATAAACTATTTCAGGGATTCTTACACCTAGCTGCCTATTAAAATTACTGGAGGTGCTTTAAAAACTTCCAATGTCCAGGTTTCAGCAGAATAATCTCTAAGAATGGGGTCCAGGTATCAGTCATTCTTAAAGATCTCCAGGTGGTTTGAATGAGCTGCTAGCCTACCTCATAATGTTGGATGGAGGCTCACATGAGATTATATAAATAAAATAATTAGTGCTGTGCCTGCCAAATACTAAACACCCAATAAATATGTGATCACTATTCCAGGTGAAGAAAAATGAAATAAAAGCAACTTAAATTCTTTAAGTTTAAAAGCTTTGGGTTTTCTTTGATAACTCAAATATACAGTAAAGGAGGGACAGTAATATAACCAGTATCTGTAAATCCAGTAGTCAGAATTTTAAAATATCAAAGTTGTGTTATATTTCCTTCAGGTATTTCTTGCTTAAAACAATTGAGATGTCTTATACCTCTCTTTCTCATCCCAGAGGCAATCGCTATATTGAAATTTGTTTGTTATGATTGTCCTTGCAAATACCTCTATACTTTTCCATAATCCACACAGAGTATTGTTTTATATGTTTTGTAAATGTGCATAAGTGACATGTCCTCAGTATCATATTCAAATTCCTTTTGAGTCAGTATTTTTGTGATATTCATGCATATTGAGGCTTATGAATCAATTTCATATACTATGATTACTGTTAAATCCAGCATCTGCATATACCACCCTTGATTTAGCGATTGATGAAAATTATTTCTAATTGTCATTACTGAAAACACCACTACAATGGAAATCCTTATACACATTCAACTATGCATACGAGCAAGAAATTCTATCCAGTATAAGTCTAGAAGTAAAAAGTTGGGGTCCTAAGATATGTGTATTTTCATCTTCACATGTATTAATGAGTTGCTTTTAGAAGTGTCTGTAACAAATGTCCTAGCCCCTCTGGAGCGTATGCAACAGATCCCATTATCCTGAAATATTCTAGTTTGGCCATAATGAATATATTTTAAATAATTTTGTTAATTTGATTTTGTTTCTCTTGAGTTATGTTGTCCACTCTGAGTTATGCAGGTCATTTTGTTTTGAGAATGTGTAGTCTAAGACATCTGGCATTTTTGTAACTAATTTTTTAAGAAACAGGACCCACTGGCCCTGTATATTTTGTATATTTTGTTTTATAACTGTGTTACTGTTTATTCTATGTTCTGAGTCAAATATAACAATCCCACATCCTCACCAACATTTGATGTTACTGGATGTTACATTCAATAGAAACAAACTCTGGTTGATTCAAGGGGAAAAAAATATGTAAAGGACTCTGGAGGATGTATCGAACCATTTACCAGGGAGACCGAGGCACCAGATCCAGCGCTAGGTAGCAAGGTATAACAACCAAAATCCAGTCTAGGCTGCCATCAAGTCCAACCATAGCTCACTGCAGCTATACCACCGACACTGTCAACAGCGCATGTCCCTTTTGTGACCCTGCTGTGGGTCCAGCACCATCATTACCCTTGAAAGAGTTATTCACATTCAGCAGCCTCTGACTAGTACAGCTCAGGTCGTGTGCCACGCCCCAGCTTCAAGACAAGCTGGAACCGCTAGCATCTAGCATTTCGGCTTCTTATAAGAAGGCCTGTTTTATCTCAAAGTGAGGGAATTCCCCAATCATAAGAAGTGGGTTTAGATGCTACATGGACAAGTTTGACAAATATCCACTACCACGACACTTTGATGAGCATGAAAAAAAAATACGCTGCTCTTCGTTTAGTTTGCATTTTTCCTATTATTATGGAGGTTAAACACCTTTTTCAGATTTTATTGGCCATTTGGGTTTCCTCTTCTAGATATCATTTCTCATATATTTTGTCCGTATTTTTTACTGAGTTGTTTGCTATTTCATATTGATTTGTAGTTATTTATATATTCTGGGTAATTATCTTTAGTCAGTTATATAGGTAGCAATGATAGTATTTTGTTGTGTGGCTTGTATTCTTACTCTATGTTATAGCATCTTCTGTTGTGCTGAAGATTTGAATTTTAATGTTGCTGAATTTATCAATTCATACCTTTAAGATTTGCACTCTTTGGTCCTGCTCAAGAATTTGTTTCATACATCAAAATCAGGAAGGTATTCTCTTATATTGTCTCTAAACATTTCGTGTAAGTTTTAATTTTGAAATTTAGGTCTTTAATTCATCTGCAATTTATTTGTGCAGATGGGATAAGATGGGAATTTAAATTTTTACATACAGTTTCCCCCACATACAGCCACTGTCTTTTCCCCTAATGATGTGGAAAACTTCAGTTGACACTGTGCTACTAAATTTCTTTTTGTCACCTTGTAGAGCCTCTATTGTAGAGCTATGTTACCAAATATGCTAGGTAGCTATAAGTCACATGTGGCTATTCAATCTTAAATTAATTAATATTAAATGATATCAAAACTCTTATTTTTTAGTCACATAAGCCACATTTCAAATTTTTAGTAGCCCCTGTGGGCAGTGGTTTCCATATTAGACAGCTTTACATATGAGATTGAGAATCCTCATCACTGCAAAAAGTTCTATTCAATGATTCTACAGAGTTGGTCACTTTGTTCAATCTGGTCTCATTATAAACTTAAAAATATTGCCATGGCTTTGTAAGTATTGATTCTAGATAGGGAAAAATCCTTTTTATAAATCCCCCTTCCTTATCATACTTCAAAATTGGCTTAGTTATCCTGAAATATATATCTGTCAAAATGAATTTTATAATCAATTTGTAATGTTCTGTGAAAAGTACTATATAAATGTTTTAAACAATTTTGTCAAATTCATAGATTGTGATCTGATGAAGTCACATATTTATGATATTCTGCCTTCCCATTCATGACCATGGTATATTTCTGGCTTTACTTAGGCTTTTGTGTCCTTTTAATAAAGTTTTATAATTTTCTCCACATTTTTCTCTGCATGTATTTTACGATGTTTATTCCTTGTTATCTTACAGTTCTTGTGGTTATGAATATATTTTTAAGCAAAATACATTATATAATTGGTATAGAATCATTATTTGATCTTATATCCATCACTTTTATACCTATTCTAATTTTTCAGTAGATTCTCATATTTTCATATAATCATTTGAGTATCTGTAAATACTAAAATTTTTCTTTCTTTCTAACCTTATATCTCATTTCTGTATTTTGTCTTTGAGCATTGGCTATGCCCTTAAGGATATATTGAATAGTCTTAATACGGAAAGAACATCATGGAATTTATCTCTGAGTTTAATGGGTTCACTTCTAAGTACCATTAGTAAATATATTTTAGACAGACACTATCATGCTAAAGAAGATTCCTTTCTTTCTTAGTGTGCTACGATATATTTTAGTCATCAATAGATTTTCAAATTTCTTAAAAGCTCTATTTCAGCATCCCTTAGACAATCATATGATATTTCAAATTCAATACTGTAATATGGTTAATTAGATTATTAGTTTCCATTGCTAAGCCAACTTTGGACTCTTAGGAAAAACCTGATTTTTATTTCATTTTTTTATATTTTTAAATTTATTTGTGACTGTCTTTAGGACTTTTGCATCTGGGTTCTTGAATGAGATTAGGTAATAACTTTCTTATACTATTGCTGTCAGATTTTCACTCTCTAAAAACTCAAAAAATTATGTAGGCGCTTTCTTCCTTTTTTCACTCAAAGATATTTGCATGATGTAAGAATTGTCTCTTCCTTGATAATCTTCAATGATTACTGTTCAGTTCAGATTTTCCTTTGTCCTCGAGAGACTAAATTTTGAAAAATCAAATCAATTTTTCAAAGATGAGGTAGTTTGTCCATAAGTTTGTAGGCCAAGGAGACACAGTTTGTATTATTTATGTCTAAACAGACATAGAAACACTAAACAGAAGGAACTAAGCAAAGGAGCAAGGTCAGAGTAGAATTTGGGAACCAAACCCAATAGTCAAAAGACTGGCCTTTGCAGAGAGGACGTCTCTTTGGGCAAAGAGAAGGACATCAGGTGACCCAGCCCCCAGCTAGTTAGGTGAGGTCTTCTTTGAAGTATGGGAAAGAGAGTAGGGAATAATCAGAGAAAGAAGGATCTAGGATTTGCAGATATATAAAGGGTTTACAGTAAATTCTAGACAGAAAAAGCAGCAAGGCCCAATTTAGGTCAAACATTCACGCTTGTGAAAGTTCCAGATCGCTCTTTCCTAGACATGGCAGTATTCTGTGATTTCAGAACTAAATGACAGAAGCTTTGAAGATTGTGTTAAAGGGCAAAAATGTGAGACTTTACCTTATGTGTAAAAAGTAGAAACTATTCTGATGTATCAGCTTGATGTAGGGCCAAATACGACGTATAGCCTCTCAAGTGAGACAGAAATGAGTACAAACCTCAGCTTTGTCACTTCCTAGCTGGGCAACCTTGGATTAATCAATTAACCTCTTTGGAATTTAGTTTCTTCATACATGAAGTGTAGTAACCAGTAAATCAGGCTGTGGGGAGGACTAAATGAGTGAACATATGCAAGTTATTTAGCTGTTGTCAGGTACAAGGTAAGCACTGAATAAATGGCATTAATTATTATTATAAGTCACGGTTTAAGCCATCTGTATTTTCCCTCTGAGTCCTAGTTTATTTATGAGACAGGTGTTCTGATAAGGTTCAAGAGGAACAGTGAGTAATTCAATGTTTTTGTAGTTTTCCCCATTGAGTAAAACTTGGAAAGCTTCATCCCCCAGGAGACTCCCGGGAGCCTGCTGGGTCTTATCAATGGTTGAAGGGCTATCACAAGAAGGAAAGAGAACCTTGATTCTCAGTGGCTGGAATGGTTGGGTAACAGCTTCAGGGAAGCAGACAGAGAGCCACACATCCTTCTGTTATGTGGGCCAGTTTCCTGGACTCCCATCCCTGCTTTTGCATTGTCTCCAGGGGCTTCCGTTCTTGTCTTTTTTCTCCAGGGTCACAGTGTACTCTTCTGAGGCTTTTCAGCCTGACCTTGGGGCTGGCCACAGAATGGGACAAGGTAGCTTCAGTTCTCTAGTTCCTGATTTTTCTTAAAGACAAGGCCATGAATCCTTTCTTTTTTTTTAAGAGTTTTATAAATAATTTTAGAAATTGACAGGGGAAGGGAATAAGTTCCTGGAATTGTATAAATGTGGTACAGACCTGGCCCTTTATCTGTGAAGTCCTGACTTTCTATGAAAGATGGTAACTAGCGGCCCTGTTGGCTTCCTGTTCACTACTTTAATTCCTGAGAATAGATTGGATGACATCATCTGCTCCTTTCTCCATGAAAATCCATCTTTCTAGGTAGTAAGCTTTAAAAGGCCATCAGGGAAGAGCAATGCATGCCCTCTTGTGTTTAGGTGCGTAATTTCCCTTGCCGAGCCCCCTAAGCTGAATCACCATTTGTCTCTGGGGCCTCTGCACTTTTTCAGCATTTTCTCAGACCTCCCTGGCATGTTAAAGAGTCCTCATTGCCAGTTCTCTTGAGAAATGAAGAGCAATGAGCCATCCATATGGATTTAGACGGAAATGTTTTCCAGGGTTGAAATAAAGGGAAGTCAAATGAAGAAAGACTGCTGACTGCTCATGTTCCTAAGCTGCAGGAATCCATCCCAACCCTCTAGCCAATAAGGTATAGAGGAGCTAGACCCTAAAAACACATAGCAGCCAGCCAGTTTCAGCAAGGGCCCTGCACAGACGTATCTCCAAATAATTAAGCATTGCTTCTCTGCGTAAAATTTTATTCTTGACAGGAAAGTGTTGGGGTCTCCAGTGCTAAAGTCTCATCCTCTAGGCTTTGTCACTATGGATCTGTGACTCTCTGGAGGGAATGTGGGCTCGCACCAAATTGCCTTCCCAAAGTGTAAATTGGACCCAGTCATGGGCTTTGGGCTCTTGCATCTCCAAGGATAGTTTGCGTTTGTCCTCAAGCTCAGAATATCTTCTTGGTTTTAAACTAAAGTTGCTTTGGATCTCCAATATCCATTCCTCAATGTCTAGGAATACTATTTTCTAGATTCTTTTGGTCTGACCTCAAAAGGTCAGGAATGTCTGCCTTTTGTCACATTCACTTGGACAGCTCCCTCACAGGCACAGGGTCTGAGGCAAATCTAGTCTTTCTTATAAAAGAGAACTAAACACGTGTACACTATTTCTGGTGGAAAAGCCAGCCTTGCTCCCTTCAGGGTTACTTTTGAAGGAGGTATAAATCACCCAAATCTATAGAAAATGTGCTATCATTTTGAAAATCCTTAGCTGGCCCTATAGTTTACCAGAAACAACCTCAATTGTCCCTTAGGAGATGTAGCTTCTCAACTAACGGTCAATGAATGAAACAGTCCTTGCATATGGTGTCTGGTAAACTTATCTAAAAGATATGCCTCCCATTTGGAAAACACCCATCCACAATGAAGTGAGAAATAAAAATAAAGGGCATCTTATAAAATCATTACCTTGTCATTTAAGCCAACAGCGGCGATGCCATGATAGAAACCAGCAGTCGTGCCACATTGTTTTATCACTCTAATTACATCAAGAACACAGTAACTGTCTGGTAGAGATAAGATTAAGGGAAGCAGAGCCCTTATGAAATTTCCAATAGACAGCACCTGGATTTATGGACTGGTTTTGTGTTTGGACATTAAGTTCAATTACTTTTCTTTAGTTCTGAAGAGTTCTGTCGCCAGAGAAATATCAGCTGGTTGATCCTTCATCACTCAGCCCAGCCCAGCCCCCACCCTCTCATCAGGCTGGCGCTGATCAGCCTAGACAAGGCAGGGTCTCCCTCTAGGGAACAGAGGCTGTTTGTTTTCCTTTCCTCTGCCTCCTCCTCCTTTTTTTTCCCCCCCATCTTCCCAGAGTCTGAGCAGAAGAGTCATAGCTCTTCTGGCTGACTGAGAGGCTCAGGATCAAAGGATAATGAAATCATAGAATGTCAGTGGTAAAAGGGCTCTTTGAGATCATCTAATCGGGCCTCTTCATTCTACACTGGTAGAAACTAAGGTTCATAGGTGATTGCCCAAATCCCACAGCCGGAGCTGCAACCAGAACTTAGGTTTCCAGGCTCCTGAAGAAATACTAAATTCACTTTTGCCTCTCACACCAAACCTCTGCCCTTCCCTGGCTCACCCCCCGTGTGGGTTCGGCCACCCCCGCCCCAGAATCTGTGTCTACCTTTAAAAGCTGAAAACAAGAGATGCAAAGGGAGGTACACGTCTTGAACTTCCATTCTCTGCTTCCTTTTCCTCCTCCAGGTGGCTTTCTCAGTGCCTCTCTTCTCCTCCTTTTACTTCCTCTGAAATGAAGGGAAGGATGGCAGATTTGGGCTGCTGTGGCTCCTTCCTCCCTCCTTCCCTTTACTCCTTTCTTCTGAAGTTGGAGGGACCAAAAGGAATTTGCGAAGAGCCCAGGTAGCCCAAGGCAGACCTTCTCCAACCAGCCTGCGCAGCTGAATCACCTTGACAACTTTTAAAATCACAGATTCCTGGGTCCCTCCCGGGCCTACTAATAAGAAATCACTGGGAATTAATGTTTATTTACTTTGCTTCCTATGGGTCTCTTGCGTGGCCAACCCAGCACCAATGAACAGATCACAGTTTGGAAACAGTAGAGACTGGAGTGTATAAAATAGAAGTTTGAAATAAAAACAAAAAACTCCCAGCCCAGCTCATGTACTTCATTGTGCCCGTGGACAAGTTACTTAACCTTCCTGAGACTTAGTTACTCTATGGGAAAAAATGGGCTTTGGGGCAAGGATACATCACAATATGTATACACAGTTATGTACACATAATTGTTACTTAATGTATATACAATAATTTACCTGTGCTATACCCACACATAACAATATGTGGTCAACAAATGGCAGCTGTTTGTATCCAAGACACTCTAGGTCTTCCAGTTAACACCCTGTGGCTCCCCAGATGTCCAGGGTCCCTCCCAGGATGTCTCCTTGCCGTCCTCTTTGTGTGGGCCCTGGGTAATGAGGGACCATGTTCCTGTGTCTGTTGTCAGTGAAAATCATAAATCAATAAAATAACAGTGTTTCTGACCTTGAAAGAAGAATCTCTGTGACTTGCCTGTAAGGTATGTACAATTTCTTGTTCTAATCTGTAAGCACATAAGTTACCATATACAAACAAGACCCTGGACATTGTGGCTAGATTCTACCCCGACCTGACCCTGGACTTGGGTACCCCTAAAAAGGATTTTGTTCATTTGGAAAGCCAGACAAATAGGAAAGGGAACTAAAAGGAAGAAAAATCCTTAGTTCCAACAGGAGGAGTGCTCCAGGAGCCTCTGTGCCCTCTCAGTGATTTAGATCTTCTGCTTTCTTGTTCCTTTCCTTACCAGCCATTCAATGTGTAATATATGAAAGGGGCCTCTACTGTTTATGATTCATTCCTTCTTAACTCATTGCAATTTGCCTCTGCATGCATTAAGGTCACCAATGACCTTCTAGTCACAAATTCAATGGCTTTACTATGATTTCATGGATCTAAATTTGTTTCCTAAGAGATAGCACATTTTTCCCCAAATTAATTTAACAAACATTTATACAGGGCTTACAATGTGTCAGGCAGTGTTCTGAGTATGTTTCAAATATTAATTTATTTGTTTTATACCACAGCCCTATGAGATAGTCTTATTTTATAGAGGACACTGAAGTGCAGAGAGATTAGGTAACTTGCCCAAGGTTACACAGCTAGTAAAGTGGCAGAGCTGGAATTTAATCTGACATTACATGGTGTCATACTGACTCTCAGAGCAAAGCCAACGCTGAACCCACACTTGACAAGGCTGACAATTAAGTTGTTGAACATTTTCTTCCTGAGCTCAGGTACCTCTAAGAAATGAGAAGGAAGCCCAATTCTTGGTCCATGGTGGTCACCGCCATTATATTTGCTTCCTCTGCTGCACAATGCCACTGTCAACACTACTCCTCCCCCATATATGAGAATGTCAGTCAGTCCTATTTTGAGCAGGTTTGAAAGGTGACCTTCACAACTCTCTTCTCTACTGACCACAAAGGAATCCCTCTGCAGGGTTTAAGGCTACAGCATGTGGTGTAGAGTCTGCACAAGCATCTCAGAAGCGTACCCCATCTCCAGTGCTACAGATAAGCGGGGATTGGGTAATTACCACTCACAGAATCTCCTCCTCCTCTGTCCCTTTAATCATAAGGAATCAAAGTCTTCCAAGTAAGCCAGGAGTGGTGGCACATACCTGTAATTCCAACACTTTGGGAGGCTGAGGGTGGTGAGTTCCTTGAGGTCAGCAGTTTGGGACCAGCCTGGCTAACATGGCAAATCCCTGTCTCGAATAAAAATACAAAAGTTAGACAGGTATGGTGGCACAGGCCTGTAATCCCAGCTACTCGGGAGGCTGAGGCAGGAGAATTACTTGAACCTGGGAGGTAGAGGTTGCAGTGAGCCCAGATCATGCCACTGCCCTCCAGCCTGGGCGAGAGAGAGAGACTTCATCTCAAAACAACAAACAAACAAACACACACACACACAAACAAAGTAGAGTAATCAACTCTTCCCAGTTTGTCCAGTACTCTCCTGGCTTTCATCCTGACAGTCCCGCATTTTAGGAAACCCCTCAGTTCTGGGGAAACTGGGGCAGTTCGTCTCCCAAATCTCAAGCATTAATTAAAAGTGCAAATTCAGAACTCTACCCCAGGCCCCCTAAATATAAAGTCTGGTAATTATTGTGGTGGAGTTTTAGGGGTTTAGCCTGACATATCTGGATTCTAATTCAAACTACCAGTGACCATCTGTATGACTTGGAGCCTATTAATCTCTTTAAGCTTTAGTCTCCTATCTGAAAGATAATAAAACAAAATGTCGTAGTATTGTCATGAGGAATAATATTATGACATGGAAAAAGAGCTTGCACATAGTACTTGAAAAATTATAGGGAATCAATAAATATTACATATCCATATAACCCATAGACACATTTCTCCTTCACCTGAGGCAGTATCAAGTTTCCATATAGTTGTGTACTAAATGAGATTTAAACACTCTTCTCCTGGGATCACCAAGGCCCAGGTGGTCTTCATAGATCTTTCTGAAACACCTCACCAAAAAGCAATTCGTTAGAACAGCACACTATGTGCATTTTTTGCTGGCATTTTTTCAGCTGTCCTATAGTGCCATGCACTCTTTAAAGAAAAAAACTAAGTAGAATTGAAACTCCTGGTCAACAGGAATCACCAAAGAGAAGGAATCTGTACTTCAAATACTAAACAATTACAGACATAGAGAATGAGAATACTCAGCTATGACATACCCTTTAGTATGTCAGTTCTGTCATCAAAAGAATCTTAAAAAGAACAAGTTAAACACAGAATAGCCTGCGAGATCAATCAATGAGTGAGAAAGAAACAAGGGAAAGAAGAAAGAGGAGGATGAATAGTAGGATGAGGAAGATTCAGATGAGAATCAGAAAACATTGTCCTGGGTAAAGGCGTCCTCATTGAGGTAGTAAGAACGATATCTGAAATTAACACCAGAGTGACATTTGTTTTGCTTTGTTTTGTTTGAGGCAGGGTTCTAGCTCCGTTGCCCAGGCTGGAGTGCAGTGAAGTGATCATGGCTCCCTGAAGCCTTGAACTTCTAGGCTGAAGCAATCTTCCTGTTTTGCTATGTTGCCCAAGTTGGTCTCAAATTCCCGGCCTCAAGAGATCTCCCCTCCCCGACCTCCCAAAGCACGGCGATTACTGACATGAGCCACTGTGCCAGCCCCAGAGATATATTTTAAGTATATTCGTACATTGCACATGGTTTTCTGGCTATATTTCTTGCATATAACTATTACTGGTAACTGTTAATACATTTTTCTGATTCATACCATAGCATAGAGATTATCTCAATTGATCTTTACGTTGTTATAAAGACTATAGTTAAAACAATTGCTTTCTTAAAAAAATCACATTATGCATGTTTCTATTTATTTACTCTTCTCACCCTGTTATTTATATACAAAGCTATGCCCAACTTGGGGAAAATCCCTGAAGGCAAGTTTTCATTCATTTTTGTGCTTCCTGAACTCAGCACAGATTTTTGGCACACAGTGGGTACTTGATATTGCTATTGTTATTGACTTACTTGAGTTGAAAAGATGTCTGAACATTCTCATCTAGTACCCAGAGGGGACAGATAGGGGGTGATCTTGTTTGCAATGGAGGAGCTGAACAGTCATCCCTTTCAGAAGATGCCAGAAAGACCAAAGAGATTGACAACATTGACTAAAGATACCTCTGTGCAATTCTAACTGTCTGATTCAGGTACTCTTAGAACATACACCCTCACACTGAAAAAAAACAAATTAGATGACCTTTAGTAGAGTAAGTTTCTAGCGTGCAGCCTTCCCGTCAGTTAATTTCTTGAACAGAGCATCTTCATTCATTATTTTAAAAGTCACACAACTAAAATTCCCATGAACCTCAGAGAAAATCTCTGTCTCTTACTAGATTTACAACTGTAGGCAAATTTGGTGGTGTTTCCCAGCCTCTGTTTTCTCATCAGCAGAAAGAGGATTATACTCATACCTACTCATGGGGGTTATTGTGAGAATCAAGCAATATAAAGAAGGTGAAGATTTTAGCAAATAGCCTGGCCCACAGTGAGTGTTAAATCAATTGAAGAAGAAGGAGGAGGAGGCTAGAGAGGAGAGGAGGAGGAGGAACTGGCGGCTAGGAAGATTAAATGAGGCAGTTATATCACCCTGCTTGGATCTGGCACATAGTAGGTCCTCAATAAATGGTAGTTTCCTTCCATACCCTGTGGATGTTCAGTGAAGCATTGCTGAATTGCTGAACAGTGATCCCTCAATCAATCAATAGCTGAATTAATGAATATTTGACTTGGAATTAAGCAGTTCTATTTTAGACAATTTTCTGAGTAAGCAAGGTTTTTGGTGATTTTTTGACCTTACTGCACGAAACCTCCTCCAGACTGAAGGTTTCCAATGTTCTTTCTTCAAACTTCCCTGAAAGTTTTTCCATGTGACACTTTGGGTCACATAGAAAGTCATCTGGGAGGTTGAGGCAGGAAAATGAGTTGAACCCAGGAGGGGTTATAAATTTAGTTTAGTAAGTGATGCTGATATCTTGCATTGCCAGGTGATTAGAAGATTTTCTGAACAGACAGTACCAGCCCATTTTCAGTGTTGCAGAGTGGGGCAAATATTCAGGAGCAGGGCCAGGCACATGGTGAAGCTCCAGGTGAGTCAAAGCCAAAAGGAATGGACAATCTTGAGGCTGGATATAATCCATGTGAGTGATGCTCAGAAAGCAAGCCTGGAGATGGAGGTGGCCACGTTCTGCCCATACGCAACCTAAAAGGAAAAGTCCTTTCCGAATCCCTGCCCACCTTTTTCCTTCCCTGTATTCTATTCAGTGAATACTTATTCACTATATGCAAGGCCCTCAGGATATAACAGTGATAAGACCTGTAGTCTAGCTTTGCCTACATCCTCAAGCCAAGTGTATCTGCCGCTGACTCTAACCTCAGCTCTGAGCAGATGCTGTGCAGCTCACTTTCACGTCTTTTCAAAAGATCTTTTTATTTTGAAATAATTTAAGATTGACAGAAGCACTACAAAAACAAACACTACAAATAATTGATGTATACTGTTCACTCAAACTCCCCCAATTTTAAAATTTTACTACTGTGGCTTTATCATCCTCTCTGTTATCTATCTGCAGACAACATACTCTAAAGCCTTTGGGAGTAATTTGCAGACATGAGGCCCCTCTATGTCTAAGTACTTCTGCATGAATTTTATCAATGCAAAGGCATTCTCTTATATAACCATAGTACCATTCTCAAAACCAGCAAACTAATGTTAATGGAATATTATCTAATTTACAGACCATAGTCAAATTTTGTCAATTACCCCACTAGTGTCCTTTGTAGCAAAAGAAACAAAAATGGATCCAGAATCCAATCGAGGGACCCACATTGCTTTTAGTTACGTCTTTTTACGCTTCTTCAATCTGAAAGAGCCCCTTAATCTTTGTCCGCCATCGCCTTCCTAACTTTAAGAGCACAGGCCAGTTGTTTGCTGGGTAGTCCCTCAATGTAGGGTTGTCTAATGTAGCTTTGTGATTTGGTTAAAGTTGCGCATTTTTGGTAAAGTAGCATAGAAATGATGTTGTGTTCTCAGGGCATCATATCAGGAGGCACATGATAGATGGATGTCCCAGGATTGTGATGTTAACTTTGATCACTTGGCTAAGGTGGTGTCTCTTAGCTTTCTCTATTGCAAAGATATGATTTTTCTTCTTGTAACTTTTTTTTCTTTTTGAGACAGTCTTGCTCTGTCGCCAGGCACCAAGCTGGAGTACAGTGGCACAATCTCGGCTCACTGCAATCTCCGCCTCCTGGGTTCAAGCAATTCTCCTGCAGCAGCCTCCTTAGTAGCTGGGACTGCAGGCATACACCACTACGCCCAGCTAATTTTTGTATTTTTTAGTAGAGTTGGGGTTTCACCATGTTGGCCAAGATGGTGTCGATCTCTTGACCTCGTGATCCACCCGCCTCGGCCTCCCAAAGTGCTGGGATTACAGGCGTGAGCCACCACGCCCGGCCTTATTTGTACTTTTCTACCAAAAATATCACAATTGTTTTCCTTAGCTGAGATGCCCTGAAAGCCTTCTCAGTTCTCTTAAGTCTAAGGTAATACCTTCCTAATTTATACCATATACTTAGCAATTAATCATTGAAAGTTTTATGATATCTGTTAGATCATTTGATTCTTCAGGAATTGTCTTCAGATATGAATTTTATGCTCATTGTGGACAAGGTCTGTGATGTAATGTTGTTTGCATTTCACTTTGGCACCTAAACAGTGTATTTGTTTTACTGTTATATAAATATCTTCTCAGCTAAGTGCCTTGAACTATTGTTTCCTACCTGCACACAATAGATTCCCCAACTAGTGTGTTTTAAGGCCAGTCATTATCTTTCTTGCCATTAGTTCTTTAAAACAGTCTCTTGCAAATGGGGCATAAAGCAGTCTAATACTGTCAAAGTTGAGGCTTCAAGTAAAGGATTATTCAAATTGTCTAATAATGTGCCAAAGTCTAAATTGGGTGAAGAATTTAATTAAGGACTCCAATATTAGATTTTAACAGTGTGTACTTAGCTAGAAAAAGAGTGGCAGTTAGACTTCGTAGAGGACTCTAAACTGTAAAAGCTGAAAAAAATTTAATTATGTATCATTTTCTAATTATGTATTTAAGTAATGAAATATTAGGATTTCTAGTATGTGGCAATTAAACTCCATAGAATACCTAAACTCCGTATTAAATTTTGTGCAATAAAATTGATTTTGACAATAAAGAATTTGCAGTTAAGTTTTATTAGGTATTTTACTATTTTCCCACATAGAGAATCTTGAGTTGTTAGGAGAGTAAAAGGCTGTTGTACAGTTGAGTTTGGGAAAAGTACATTACTTAGTAGCCTGAAAGGGAATACAGTTTAATAAGACAAGTAGTCTAACATAGATTCTTATCTCTAAAGTCTGGTTTAATACAAGAAAAAGCCTTTCCTTACAACTGAAAACTTAAAGCTTGAAAAAATGATTCATATCTACTTCATTGTCCTTTCTTCATTGCAGTCAGAGTTTTCGAAGCCTTTTTTCGTTACCCAAGGCAGAATTTGTATACGTTCTTGCTTTCAGTATTGCTTGACCATACTTCCATTATAACACTTTTCATGTTGTGTTGTATTGTATAATTTTAGTTTATGTATCTATTTCTCATCCAGATACTCATCTCACTAAGGTCAGGCACTGTCTTTTTATATCTGTATCTAACACTTATTTTACTGTGGTAGCACGTAATAGATACTCAATAAATATATTGAAAGGTTGAGTAAATTAATGATATACTTCTAGCACCTTTACCTTTTGCCTGGCACATGAACACTTAAATGTCAGCTTTTATTATTATATATAGAATACTTTGTATACTTTTAAGTAACAAAAATATAAATTAATTATAACTAAATTTTATATTTTTCCTTAAGTGAGACATAGTTCATTTTTTTTTTCTATTATTTGTAGAGACAGGGTCTCTGTATGTTGCCCAGGCTGGTCTTGAACTCCTGGGCTCAAGTGATCCTCCTGCCTCAGTTTCCCAAAGTGCTGGGATTACAGGCATGAGCCACCATGCCCGGCTGAGACATAGTTCTTAAAATTGTTATTCCATATGCTGTGTATTTTTGCCATGTTATTTATTTTTATTTCTGTAATTTGATGGCATTGGAATTTTAGAAATGTTACACCTCTAGAGCTAGTAGATATCATAATTGATTTTAAAAATTTAATTCCTGCTTATGAAAAAAATATAGCATGATAATATCTTCTTGGTTAAAAATGAAATTCTCATTATACACCTACTGATTTTAGGGTTAAAGGGGTAATACTTCTTTCTAAAGGTAGATTGAACATTTAACATAAAAAGGAAGGAGAACAGTTACTACCTTATATTCTTTTGACAAAGTACAAAGTGAAATTTTAAACTAGTTTAAGAGGAATTTGAGAGAATTTGATTGGTCTCATGCTTCCTCTGTTAGTTTTTGCAAATGTTAAAACTGAGTATCAGGTGAGGTGTGATCATTCACACCTGTAATCCCAGCATTGTAGGAGGCCAAGGTGGGCAGATCACTTGAGGTCAGGAGTTCCAGACCAGCCTGGCCAACATGGTGAAACCCTGTCTCTACTAAAAATACAAAAATTAGCCAGGTGTGGTGGTGCACACCTGTAATCCTACCTACTTGGGATGCTGAGGCATGAGAATCTCTTGAACCCAGGAGGCAGAGGCTGCAGTGAGCTGAGATCATATCACTGCCCTCCAACCTGGGCAACAGAGTGAGACTCCATCTTAAACAAAACAAAACAAAACAAAACAAACAAAACCGAGTATCAGTTTTCACATTACAGAATAAAACACTGCATTTTGTATTATAGAATTGATGTATATCTATTAAAAAGTCTACAGCAAGCATTATCCTAAATAAGAGAAATATCAGAAGCATTGACTTTAAAGTTGGGAATGAGAAACCAAGGCACACTTTTACCACTTCTATACAACACTGTAGTGAAGATCATGGCCAGAGCAGTGAGCATTGAAGCCAGTGTGCAGTGAGATTCCCCTGAAAAGTAGAAGCATAGGATTGAAAAATGAGGAAATAAAACTGTAATTATTTGAAATTATTATCTGTAGTGATAACCCAAAAAATATATAAATGGATTATTCAAAAAAGTTTAAAAGAGTGACCTTTTTGCATTGGCAGTATAGCCAAATGAGGTTTATCTCAGGAGTGGTAATTGCTAATTAAAAACTTTTTCCAAATACCCTGCTGTCATGACTTGCAGTATAGTCAGCATTGGCAATTTTTGACAGTCTTTTTGGAGACTGAATAAAAAATGAAGTTTAAAAGGGTTAGTGGATGTAAAATTAATGTACAAAAGTCAGTCATGTTTCCATACATCAGCAGCAAATAACTAGAAAACATCATTAAAGCAATTATTGTCAGGAAATATGAAGTACATAGAAACAAATTGAAGAAATGATCATCAAGATTTCTTTAGGGAAAATTATAAAATTTTATTACAAGATCATAGAGAATACTTAAATAGAGAGGTAGTCCATGCTCTTTAATAGTAATATTGTAAAAATGTCATTTTCCCCCAGTTGATAAATAGATTCAATGTAATTCCAAACAAAATCCTAGCAAGATTTTTCATTAAATATGATAATTCTAAACAAGAACCAGTTGCTTTATAGAAAAAGAACAATGAGGAGAAATTGACCTCATCAAAGAGAAGTATTAATACTAATTAAGGCAGTGTTGTGTTAGGGTAAGGATAGAAAGATTAACTCATTGGAGTAGAATTGAGAGCCCAGAAAAGGCTCCAATCACCTGTGACCCTGAACTGGAATAATTGGGTAAATAATTATCTTGTTTTTATTAATCTTTCTTAAATGTATGTATGGCTCACATCTATTTCAGTATTTAATGTTACAAGTGTTTTGGTCTTTACTTAAAATTTAGTGATGTTTTTGTGACCAGAAGTATGCCATAGAAACTTAACTCTTATTTATATTGATTAGCCTATGGTAAAATTTGTTTTATTATGTGTTGTTTCACTTGAAGTTGCAATTTCCAAGATCCTGTAGACATCATCCTAGAAGACATTAAGTGAAGACTTCTGTGTGTATAAACAGATTTGAAATTAAAAATATGACAGATCTTCTGAAGTTGCAACAGTGCTCAGAAGTATTAGAAAATAGAAATCATTTCAAAAAGATTTCATTTCATTTTTGCCCAAAAGCTTTGTTTTGGTTTGTTTGTTTTTTTGAGATAGAGTCTCACTCTGTCGCCAGTCTGGAGTGCAGTGGCACAATCTCAGCTCACTGCAACCTCTGACTCCCTGGTTCAAGCAATTCTCCTGCCTCAGCCTCCCTAGTAGCTGGCATTACAGGCATGTGCCACCACGTCCAGCTAATTTTTGTATTTTTAGTAGAGACGGGGTTTCACCATGTTGGCCAGAATGGTCTCTATCTTCTGACCTCACGATTCACCTGCCTCGGCCTCCCAAAGTGTTGAGATTACAGGTGTGAGCCACCATGCCCAGCCCCAAAATCTTTCTTTTAAGCTATAAAAGACAAAACTGTTAAATATACATTTTTGTCAATTTAAATCTACATATTCACCCAATTTTTATAAAACTATTTTTTAAATTATTTTAAAAAGAAAAAAGAATTGAGAACAGAGCTAAGGAAATATGCAACTTTAGTGTATGACAGAGGTGGCATGTCATATCACGAGGAAAGGAGGAAATGTTTGAGAAATGAAGCTTGAAAAAAAATAGTTATTTAATTAAGTTGGATTCCCTACCTCACATCATATACAAATATCAGCTGAAAATGGATTAAAGGCTTTAATGTGAATCAACACTTTAAAAACTTTTGATAGATTCTGTTGGTAAACATTTTAATCCTTGGGGTATAAAAAGATACAAAGGGTTTTCTATAAAACCTTTGATAAATTTGAGTATATTCTTCATTTCAATTTATTATATTTTTCAGTTCTAGAATTTGATTCCTTTTTTTCAGTTTCGAGTTCTCCAGTAAACTCTCAATCTTAATTCCTTGAATATATTAAGTATAGTTACTTTAAATGATGTCTGAAAACTTCATTATTTGGATCCTATGTGGTATGTTTTTATTGCCTGTTGCTTTCTTTTTTAAAAAATAATCATTTTATTTTGCCTCCTCATATGTCTGGTTATTTAGGAGAGAATACCAGTCATTTCCTGTGAAAAAGTGTAAAGATTTTAGACCTACGATATCTTCTGGCTAGTGGCTGGGTACACTAGCAATTCCAGATCACCTAAAATCAATGAATGATTTAGGTTATTTGCAGCTGGGTTTTCATCCCTGAGATCTGATTTGTTTCCAGTTACCTTTCCTCTTAGGGTATAGCTCTTCCAGACCTCAAATCCCCGAAAGCCTTGGGTATTTATCATATTCCACATCCTTGGCAGACTCTCAAGTCCTTTATTTTTTTCCTATATTTTATTGAGTGTTCATCTCAATCTTCTTAACCATCTCTTAGAAAATTGTCAGGCTATATTCAGATAAAAGTGGCCTCTCATTCTGAACTCTGGATTTTCTTCTTTTATATCTTGGTCACATGATTTTTCATGACCTTGTTAGCTCTCTAACATCATTAGAGAAATTTTGTTTCATATTTTGTTCACTTTATTAGTTATCATGGTCAAATTGGTCCCAGTTCGCGGATTATCATCTGCCATTACCAAAAGTAGAACTTCTTTTTGTTAACTTTTACTTTATGCTTTCTTCAGTAACTTGTAAAAATATCTAAATGCTTGGTTGTTCAATAGGCCTTTAAGTATTCTTCAGTCATTTAAGTTAATTTAGGAAATGTGTAATAAATATCAAATGTATGTAAACTACTGTGTTCCATGCCTAGTGGAGATACGTCAGACACCCCTTCTGACTTCATTTGAAACTTTGTCTAATAGGATAGAAGAGGCATACATAAATTATTATCATGTAAGATTTTAAAACTTTTAAGTGCGTAATAAAGGTATAGGTCAAGTCTTACACTGATCTAGAGAGGAGAAATATTACTTCCATTGCAGAGGATGAAGTTAGGCTTTATAGAAAATAAGCTTTGAGCTGGGTTTTCAGCCTTACACTAAATCTTGCATTGGGTAAAAACAGGTATCTGTCATAATTCTTGCCTGTCAGTGGTTTTTAACCACATTGTGCAGAGGTGAAAGTAATTCTGATGCAGTAGTAATTGTATTTCCACACGTTGAGAAGATTCAAAGCAAAATCTCATTAACACTGATTTTTTTTGAGAAATAGGTAGAATTTCTTCCCTGTAATGGAACTATTATGTGACTAAATATTTTTAAACTTTGGCTTATTGACCAGTTAATTTATTTTTCTTTTATGTACCATTTAAAAATATTTAAAATCAACTTTTATTAAGATGCAATAAAATCTACCCAAATATATCCTGCCACATAACAGTCAAGCTGTGGAACATTTCCATCACCCACTAAAATTTCCTTGGTCCCCTTCTTGCTCAGTTCCCTACCCTGCCTCTGCCTCAGTCAATTATTAATCTGCCTTCTGTCACTGGAGATTAATCTTTTCTAAAATTACATATAAATGGAACCATACAGTATACTTTTGTATCTAGTTTCTTTTGCTCAGCATGGTTTTGAGATACATTCATTTGGAGGTATATATCCATAGTTTGTTCTCTTTTATTGCTGAGTTTATTCCATTGTAGGAGTCTACCACAGTTTGTTTATCCATTCACAGAGTTCACATAGGTTTGTTTTTAAACTTATCAGGAACATCTAGCTGCCAATTTATCTTTTTTGCATATTGATTACTCATCTTTGCAATTGAGAGACACTAATATCTTGAACTCTACATTTATAATGCTGTAAAAATGGATTTGGAAGAGGTAGCTCTCATACTGACTACACAATAGTGCCAGTAGAGTATGCTGCTGTAATACAGGTGTTGGTATCATAACATTTTGACCTTTTAATTGTACAGATGTGTTTTAATACACTCTTTCAAAGGTTAGACATAAGAATGCTAATACTGGGATAATTCTAAATGTCGTGATAGCTGTGAAGACTGTCAGTGTCATTAAATAAAAACAGTACAAAATACATTATCATTTTTATTAGTTATTGCCTGTAAAATAAGGAATTTGGGCTTAACTATGTTTCTAAATTTAGTGTTTCAAAATTTAATACTTTGCAAGGTAAATTTGTTATATAAATAATGTGCATGTCATGCTTTTTAAAAATATGAATGTTATTGCTATAGCTTATGGTATTTGAAAAGGCAATATTTTCTTTTGGAACTGGATTTCTGGTTCAAATATTAATTTAACAAACTATTATACTATATTCTGTCATGAGCTTTTCTAGTTCTATAGAATTGCAAAATTTTTCATTAAAAAAAAATTGAAGCAAAGCTAATTTGCACATAAAATTTCTTATGGAAACTAGCTATCGTACATTTTTTTTTGTTTCTTGGTATTTCATACTTAAAATGTTGATCCACGTTTTAGTAGATTTTCTTGTATATGTCATTTTCATGTATACTGTATGTACAATTTTCTAATAGAGTTAAATTTTTAAAAGCATAGGCTCTAAATTCAATAACTTGAGTTCACATTTCCACCCTACCACTATTAAACTGTGGGCAAGTAATTCATTTCTTTAAAGTAAATTCCAGGCCAGGTGCAGTGGCTCATGCCCATAATCTCAACACTTTGGGAGGCCATGGTAGGTGGATCACTTGAGCCTGGGATTTTAGACTATCCTGGCCAACATAGTGAAACCCCATCTCTACAAAAAAGTAGAAAAATTAGCTGGGCATGGTGGCGTGTGCTTGTAGTCCCAGCTACTCAAGAGGCTGAGGTGGGAAGATCATTTGAGCCTGAGAGGCGGAGGTTGGGGTGAGCCAAAATCATATCACTACACTCCATCCTGGGAAACAGAGTGAGACCCCCATCTCAAAAAAATTAATTAAATTCTGTTCCTCATTAGTAAAATGGGAAAGAAAGTAACTCTTGTACAGATTTAGGAGATAATTTACAGAGTCCTTAACACAATAACTGGACCAAATACATACTTGTTGAATGAATGAGTAAATGCCATTCTTTGTTGTATACAAACCTGCAACTATTTTTCAAAACTTTGATTTGTTATTAATGTCAACTTGGGATTCTGCTTTAAATCCCAGGTGAGGGGATAGTTACTTCCTGAACATGGCTATATTTTTTCAAATACTGTTACACAGTGACTACTTGATAAGAATGGTAAAAGGCAATCTTGAGATTGTATACTATTCTATTTTTATTAGTACAGATTTGGGTGCTATTCAAGGTTATTGGCTATAATGGGCAGGGAGGAGGACCTAGCAGGACTTTAGATCTATGTGACTATTTTACTTTTTTTTTTTTTTTTTTTGAGATAGAGTCTCACTTTGTTGCCAGGTTTCAGGCCTGAAGTGCAGTGGCACAATCTCGGCTCACTGCAACCTCCGCCTCCCAGGTTCAAGCAATTCTCCTGCCTCAGCCTCCCGAGTAGCTGGAACTACAGGTGCATGCCACCACGCCCAGCTAATTTTTGTATTTTTAGTAGAGACAGGGTTTCACCATGTTGGCCAGGATGGTCTCTATCTCTTGACCTCATGATCTGCCCACCTCGGCCTCCCAAAGTGCTAAGATTACAGGCTTGAGCCACCGCACCTGGCCGACTATTTTATATTCTTAAAAAAAAAATTTTTTTTTTTAACTATTCAGTCCCTGAAAAACAGCTGATTGATATAGAAGATTGTGACCTCAATGTGGTGAGACTATGTTTTCAAGTTTTCCTCCCTGATGAACATGGTCATTTGACAACTGCTCTTCCTCCTGTTGTCTCGAACCCAATTTATGACAACCGTAAGTACTTCATTTTCTTGTATTTGTAGTCTTAACTTGTTTTTTGTAATAGTTTAATTCTTAAAAGTATTTTAGTAATTAGAAAAACAATATATTCATGATAGGAAAACTTCCAGACGTTACAGAAATATTATAACAGAGAGTAAATCTCTAATCTCATCCTCCAGAAATTATCACTATCCTTAGGTGCATATTTTACCAGTTTCTTGTTCCTATGAATACACAAATACACTGTCATCATCATTTTTGACATAGTACAATTTTGGCAACTTAAAAAAAAATAAGTAATGATTACCGTATATCTTGAACATTTTCCTTTCAGTCACCTTATTCGTTTCAGTAGCAGCATATTTCATTAAATAGTTATATGATAATTTTATTTATTACCCTCTTACAAGACATGCATTTTGTTTTCTCATGTTTTATTTTTGCCCTAACTGTACCGCAACACATATTCTTGTATATGGTTTTTTTTAGGGGCTTTTTTTGTTTTGTTTTGTTTTTGAGGTGTAGGGTCTTGCTTTGTCACTTAGGCTGGAGTACAATGTGCAGTCATGACTCACTGCATGGCAAATGCTGGATCAAAGGATATGGATATATCTAATTTTAGAAGATTATGAAACTTACCCCCAAAATGCTCTGTGTGTGTATGTGTGTGTGTGTGTGTGTGTGTACATAGGCATATATATATACATCCACCAATGGTATATGGCTATACCTGTTTTATGTGTAGGGTAGTGAGACATAGGGCTATAAAGGTAGATCAGAGTATCCTTAACATGTAGAGCTTTAAATGCCAGGGATAATTATTATAATCTGATGGCCAGATAGTAGGAAGCATAAAAGTTGTATTGCCATAAGAAGATGTATTGCCATAGGGAAAATTGTATTGCTGTAGGGATATGGCCATGATTTATGAAGATTAATCTGGTGACAATTGTGTAGGATTGATTGGCAGAATCAGAATTTAGAAATAGGGGGCTATAATTAGAGAATATGTCATTACCTAGAAATGAAGTCACAAGTCTAAAGTAAAGCGGTTAGAAAGGAAGTGGACAAATATAGATGATTAGTATATTTAGTGTCCTTTATTTATACACTAAAACTTTTATTCTGTGAATGGTTTTCCTCAAATTCTTCCCTTCAAAAAGGAATAAAATATTACGTAGCAACTCATTTTTTTTGAAAATCGTTTATATTTAGGTGCTCCAAATACTGCAGAATTAAGGATTTGTCGTGTAAACAAGAATTGTGGAAGTGTCAGAGGAGGAGATGAAATATTTCTACTTTGTGACAAAGTTCAGAAAGGTATTTATTTATTTCATTGAATTTAGAATACAATTTAGATTAATAGATGCAGTTACTTTGTTTTCCCATTATTTCTTTTGTTTCTTATTTACTAGATGACATAGAAGTTCGTTTTGTGTTGCACGATTGGGAAGCAAAAGGCATCTTTTCACAAGCTGATGTACACCGTCAAGTAGCCATTGTTTTTAAAACTCCACCGTATTGCAAAGCTATCACAGAACCTGTAACAGTAAAAATGCAGTTGCGGAGACCTTCTGACCAGGAAGTTAGTGAATCTATGGATTTTAGATATCTGCCAGATGAAAAGGGTATGACATTATGCTGGTAATAATTTATATATTTCTTAAAGTGGTCCTGCTAATAACATCTTCTTGTAAGATTCATTTAAATACAGCTATGTGTATTCATAATTTGTGCTTCTTTTCCTGGAAGCTTTCCGTTGGGTTTTTTTCTTTATGCTCTTTGCATCTCATTTGTTGTTTTTTTGTGGGTTTTTTATTTTGAGACTGAGTCTCACTCTGTCACCCAGGCTAGAGTGCAGTGGTGCAATCTCAGCTCACTGTAACCTCCGCCTCCCAAGTTCAAGCAGTTTTCCTGCCTCAGCTTCCCAATTAGCTGGGACTATAGGCACGCGCCACCACACCTATCTACTTTCGTGTTTTTATTAGAGATGGGGTTTCACCATGTTAGCCAGGCTGGTCTCTGCATTTCTTTCTGAAGAAAGAGGTTTGGGCCAAGCTCGGTGGCTCACGCCTGTAATCCTAGCACTTTGGGAGCCCAAGGTGGGCAGATCATGAGGTCAAGAGATGGAGACCACCCTGGCCAAAATGGTGAAACTTCATCTCTACCAAAAATACAAAAATTAGCTGGGTGTGGTGGCACGCACCTATAGTCCCAGCTATTTGGGAGGCTGAGGCAGGATAATTGCTTGAACCTGGGAAGAAGAGGTTTCAGTGAGCTGAGATCATGCCACTGCACTCCAGCCTGGCAACACAGCAAAACTCTGTCTCAAAAAAAAAAAAAAACAGGTTTGATTAGTATGGAATAATTTCAAAGTATCTAAACTGCTTATTAAAATTTGTTTTATTTTTGAAGATCTATTTTTGTCCTTGTGCACTTACCACTCAGAGAGTAGTCTCTATGTTGGCTTCTTATCCAACCTTATTGCATTAGTTGACATTATTGACTTGTGTGGTAAGAAAACAAGATGAATATTTTAAACCATTTTTTTGTTTTTTTTTTTTTTTGAGACAGGGTCTCACTCTGTCACTCAAGCTGGAGTGCAGTGGCATGATCATGGCTCACCAGAGCTTCAACCTCCTGGGCTCAGGTGATCATCTCACCTCAGCCTCTGGAGTACCTGGGACTACAGGTGTGCACCACCACACCAGGCTAATTTTTGTGGGTTTTGTTTGTTGGTTGGTTTGAAATGGAGTCTTACTCTGTCTTGCCCAGGCTGGAGCATAGTGGTATGATCTCAGCTCACTGCAGCCTCTGCCTCCCAGATTCAAGTGATTCTCCTGTCTCAGCCTCCCAAGTAGCTGGGACTACAGGCATGCGCCACCACACCCAACTAATTTTGTATTTTTAGTAGAGATGGTGTTTCACCACCTCAGGTGATCCACCCTCTTCGGCCTCCCAGAGTGCTGGGATTACAGGCATAAGCCATTGTGCACGGCCAATTTTTGTATTTTTTTATGGAGACAGGTTTTTGCCATGTTGCCCAGGCTGGCCTCAAACTCCTGGGCTCAAGTGATCCACCTGCCTTAGCCTCCCAAAGTGCTGGGATTACTTTAAACAATTTTTTACCTAGAGAAAAATATCCTTTACTACTGATAGTACTGATTTGGGACATATTCTATAATACTTATTAAATCCAAATTATATACATATTTATTGAAAACATTTTCTATATGTGAATAAAATACTTGTTTATTAATGGAGAGTTTAATTTTTTACCTGCTTTCCTGGTTTCTTTCTAATCAGATACTTATGGCAATAAATCAAAGAAACAAAAGACATCTCTGCTTTTTCAGAAGCTGTGGCAGGATCATGGTAAGAATATTTTGGATTGATTCATATTTAAGTAGGTTTTGTTTTATTTGCTTTATTCAGTTTTTCAAATTTTATTTTTGTTTTGTTTTTGTTTAGTAGAGACGGGGTCTCTCTTTCACCCAGGCTGGAGTGTGGTGGGGCAATCTCAGCTCACTGCAACCTCCACCTCCCAGGTTCAGCAATTCTCCTACCTCAGCCTCCTCAGTAGCTGGAATTACAGGCATGTGCCACCACACCTGGCTAATTTTTAGTATTTTTATTAGAGAGGGGTTTCACCATGTTGGCCAGGCTAGTCTCGAACTCCTGACCTCACATGATCCGCCACCTTGGCCTCCCAAAGTGCTGGGATTATAGGCAGAAGCCATCACCCCTGGCCAGTTTTTCGAATTTTAACTGATAGTGTTATTTTTCAAATTATATTTAATAATGGAAAAACTTTACCCTAACAGTTAATTTTCCTGAGAGACCAAGACCTGGTCCCCTTGGATCAACTGGAGAAGGAAGATACATCAAAAAAGGTATTTTATTTCCTGTAGCATGTTTCTTGTGATCAGAAAGACCAGAGCTTGGCACAATATATTGGAATTCTGTATTTAGGTATGAATAACTGCTTCTTTGAAAATTTTCTCTCCTTCAGATATTTCTTGGTTTCTTCAGTATAGAATGAATTGAACATGGCTTCTGAAGGTTGTGTTAGAAACAGATTGTGGTTTTGGGATTTATTGTTCAAGAAATAACATGTTTTTCATACAGTAGCAATTTTATTAATTACATCATGTTATGGAAAAAATGTTATTGATTTGGTTAGTTACCAATTTTTATAAATAAAATTTTATTGGAACATGGCCATGAATATTTGATTAAATACTGTCTCTAAACTGCTTTTTTTTTAACACCATGGCAACAGAGTTGAAAAGTTCCAACAGAGGCTGTATATAGCTCACAAAGCCTAAAATATTTACTATCTGACTTTTTACAGGAAAAAAAATTGCCAATCCCTAGTTTAGATAATCCAACCAAGGGCTAATGGGCTAATTAGAAGTCCTTTCCACCCCTCCTTACATTCCTAAATCAGTGCTTTTTCCTGGTTTAGGTTGTAAAGCATTTGTATAATATGTAAATAAATACAGAATTAATTTTTTCTGACTGTGAATTTTGTAGTCTCTTAAGGTTGTGTCATAATATATCTTAAAAGTTGTGTATTTTCTTATCATCCCTAATGAGTGTTTTCTCCATCCTTCCATTTTTTCCTAAAAGTGGAGAGTAAGAGATGATTTTGGCTATTTGGAATCCCATTAATTATAATTCTTCCATTAATTATAATTATATTTATCTTCCAGTTTTCAAAAATACATTTATAGAGCCTCAGAAGCTAGATTTTCATTTAACTGGAGTGAAAGTACATATGCCAAAGTAACTTGCCAAAATCATTTTACCTGTATTTGTAAACGGTATATGTTACAGAATTTCATTTTGGATTTGTGTAATAATTTTAGTGCTTTTTACATTTTTTATTTGAAATGTTACATTGGTTTCCTTGACTTTTTTTTTGTATTTGTGTGCATATGCAATTTCAATTTAGAAATAATACTTTTTATAATTTTGTTTATTTTAATTTTGTAAAATAAATTTTTCCTCCCACAGAACCAAACTTGTTTTCTCATGGTGCAGTTGCGACAGAAATGCCCAGACCTACAGGGGTTCCAAATCAAGCAGAATCCTACTATCCCTCACTTGGAAACATCTCAAGTGGATTGTCACGTCATGCCTCAATGCCACCTCCGCCTTCTTCAAGCTGGTCATCAGTGGCCCACCCCACCTCACGCTTAGTCAATACAAATCCACTGAGCAGTTTTTCAACAGGGACACTTCCTTCTAATTCACAAGGTATCCCACCATTCCTGGGAATACCTGTTGAGAATGATTTAAATGTTTCTAATGCTTGCATTTATAACAATGCTGACGACATAGTCGGAATGGAAGCGTCATCCATGCCATCAGCTGATTTATATGGTATTTCTGATCCCAACATGCTGTCAAATTGTTCTGTGAATATGATGACAGCCAGCAATGATAGCATGGGAGAGACTGATAATCCAAGACTTCTGAGTATGAATCTTGAAAACCCCTCATGTAATTCAGTGTTAGACCCAAGAGACTTGAGACAGCTCCACCAGATGTCCTCTTCCAATATGTCAGCAGGCACCAATTCCAATACTACTGTTTTTGTTTCACAATCAGATGCATTTGAGGGATCTGACTTCAGTTGTGCAGATAACAGCATGATAAATGAGTCGGGACCATCAAACAGTACCAATCCAGACAGTCATAGTTTTGTTCAAGGTAGTCAGTATTCAGGTATTGGCAGTATGCAAAATGAGCAATTGAGTGACTCCTTCCCATATGAATTTTTTCAAGTATAACTTTCAAGATTTAAATCCTTTTAAGTCTTGGTATCACCGGTGTAGGTACAGCATTTTTTATTTGTCTGACTGGGAATATAATACTGTATTTGAGAATATAAAAAAACTTTTTTCAGGGAAGAAGCATGCAACTTTGGACGTAGTGAACACAAAATTGGAAGCTGTCATAAAAAGACAACTCAGAGGCTGGGCATAGGAACTCACGCCTGTAATACTAGCACTTTGGGAGGCCTAGGCAGGTGAATCACTTGAGGCCAGGAGTTCAAGACCAGCCTGGCCAACATGGCGAAACCCCGTCTCTACTAAAAATGCAAAAATTAGGTGGGCATGGTGGTGCACACCTGCACTCCCAGCTACCTGGGAGGCTGAGGCACAAGAATTGCTTGGACCCAGGAGGCGGAAGTTGCAGTGAGCTGAGATCTCACTACTGCACTCCAGCCTAGGTGACAGAGTGAGACTCTGTCTCAAAAAAAAAAATGCTTTTTTATATTTCTTTTTATAATGTTTTAATGTATTCTTAAATTTCAAGCAAATTTAAGATAAAACTTGTAATGGCTATGCCATTGAAAAATTTAATTTCTTATTTTTGAGGCCCATGGGCCAAGGTAACCCCTAAGGGGTTTTCTTAGGCTTCTTGGAGTTTCTTAGGTTTGTATGTGTATCAGAATGTCTTTAAAGTGTTAAGTTGGGCAGAAGGCAGTTGAAGTGAGCTTTTAAGGTATGGGAGGTTTTCTACATTTTATACTATTTCAATCTATGCCTTTAAAGTTGCTTATGGTTTTAGCTTTACACGCATATTTTTTTAAGGGGAAAAAGTTTCCTTGGACCATTCTCCTTTCTTAAATGTCCTCACTCCCTGTGATCTCATAAAACTGCCTATTTGACATCTCTATCTAGAAATCAAATTAAAGCTCACACTCACCGTATCCAAAACTGAATTCTTGGTCTTCCCTCCCAAACTTGCTTCTCCTTCAGTCTTCCCCAACTCAGTAAATGGCAATGCCATGCTTCTAGTTGCTCAGGCCAAAAATCCTGGAGTCATCCTTTATTCTTCTTTTAGCTCCCATATCAATCCATTAGCAAATCTAGTAGACCCTACCTTCACAACATAGCTAAAGCTGACCACTTTTGACCTCTACTATTAACACCCTTTTCCAAGCCACCATCTCTTCCCTGGATTGAAGGTATCTTCTACAGAACTTCTTATATCCTTGAGTCCCTACAGTCTGTTAGCCAGAGTGATTATTTTAAAAATAAGTCAACTCATTCCATTCATCTGCTCAAAACCATCCAGTGGCTTCTCATCTCGGAGCAGTCAAAGTCCTTAAAAGTAGCAGGCCTAGACTCCCTGTCCTACCTCAGGTTCTGCCATTTCCCATCCTCATGCAGCTCCAGGCACCTTGACCTCAGTGCTCCCCTTCAAAGCATCAGGTATGCACCTGCCTTGGACTCTGGTAATTGGTATTCCCTGTCCCTTGAATGTTCTCTCTCAGAAAAATGCATAGTTCATTCTTTTACATCCTTCAGGTGTCACTCCACTGTTACCTGAGCTAGGTCTTCCTTAACTATATGTACATCAGCATTCCCTGTCCCCCCTGCTTTATAGATGTCCATAGCACTTACCGTGATCTGACTTTACTAAGCATTTATTTGTTTATTGTTTATTTTCCTATACTGGAATATAAGCTTTCTAAGGACAGCAATTTTTGTGCTTTGTTTATTGTTGAATCTCCAATTTATAGACAAATGCCTGCCTTATATTAAACACTCAGTAAATATTTATTGACCATTAAAAGTATTACTAATAGAACTTTGGTTTTTGAAAGAAATATTAACTGTAATTATAAGACGTATATGATTTTTGCAGTTTTACTTAGTGTGACATTGGGTTTATGAGAATCATGTACATTCAAGTCCAGGAATAATAATGGCCATCCAAATTGTTTGAAAGCAAAATAATCCCAGTGGCAAAATGATGGTAGAATTTGAGTAATCTTTTTTTTCCTTTTATGAAAAGAGATCTTATGGAACGTAAAACATCTGTTCATTGAAAATCTCTAAATCTGCATTTTGACATTGTCAGGCTCATTGCAACTTCCAGATTGAGTAACATTTACAACACATTTCCTTTTCAAAGTGCAAGATTTATAAAAGAGACTCATCACATATTCATTTGGTTTGTCTCATATGGTGAGCTGAGTGCTGGGTAATCTATGCTGGCTCCTTAATCAGATTTAAAATTCTCAGTGTTTCCTAGTTGTTTCTACATACTTATCTGAGTTGTTATAGCTGTAACATTACACTTTATTTGCTGTTTTTCTTTCCTGACTTGGTAATTCTGGCATTTAGAAACCTTTTGCTTCTGCTTCAAAGCATAGTTACATTTTAGTAACTATTTTAGTAGTTTTCATTTGCTATAAAATTATTTATTTTGCCCTTTTATTTCCCAAAGTCATTATAAGGGTTAATTAGATCATGATATTTTATTATTACAGATTAAAGTTGGGCAGTAATCTTAATTGTGATGGAATTATTATGCTAAGTAATTAACTTATTAAAGATCTAGTTTGTTTTACAACTAGAACCTACCCTAAATGTTGAGTATGTTCCTAGCAAGAAACAGTCTGTCATTTTACTTACACAATGTCTAACCAAACCATAACTTTCCATACACTAGTCATTTCAGTCAAATTGGGGAATGTATGAATGCCATGCAAACAAAAATTCTCAGTTAAATGATACTGGGAAATAGGGAAGAGAGCAAGATAAGACTTGGGGTCAGGATGGTTCAGGAAGGAAAAAAAAGAATTAGAGACCCCTAACTGATTACCATTAATATTCCTTAGAAATTATGATTTCAAAAGGAAGTATTGCTGTCTTGTAAATGTTTCATGAGCAGCAGTGATGAAATCTCACAAGAATCATAGAATTCAATTAAAAAGGTAGAAAATAATTTTTTATTTAAAAATATAAAATAAATTTTAAAAATCATAATCACATAAATAGAACTTACCAGGGAGAAAGAAAAACCTGAAGGCACAATTTCTTTCCTGTTTAAAGTATGAACCCAGGATGTCTCCAGATGGTAATGGACAGGTGGGGAGATTTTTAAAAATACGGAATCTCATGGTTTTGTGTTCATTAGTACCAGTTAGTTGAAACACTGACTGTTAGAATAGTTACATCGATTTTTTTTTTTTAGCTAAGTAAGTGTTGGCTAGTTTTGCAGTTCAGCTAGTTGGCTAGTTTTCCCTGTGTAAGCAGAATTAAAGTTCTGCTACATCTGTGTTTAGAATATTCCCAGTGGATTTTTCATTTTTCAGGTGCTATTTTTTGATCAAAGACTGTAAAATGAATTTGACATTTCTCCTCTGTCTCCACATGTATTTATGCTTTCACCTGCTCTTTTAACACCTGCTTTTAGTTTCTGAGGTACTTTTATGAACTCTACTTGTGCACTGAATTCCTCCTCCTTTCTCTCCCAGCCTGTGTTTATCCTCACATCATCACTTAGTACTTCCTTTCTTTGTATAAACATGGTAAATGTCTTCATTAGCCTAAAAGGCAAGACCAAAAAAAAAAAAAACCAAAACCTTTCCTACCACCTGCATGACACTTGACTTTGCATCCTGACGTCTGAAGTGCCTCCAACCTCCATTTTCTCCCTTCCCAGTCATTCCTTATCCCAGCGATCTCTATCATTAACTTCTACAATTTTCTTACGTATTCTGGGAAAGATGAGCCGAGACTGTCCACCTTGTCAAATCTCATGTCTTTTATCAGTCCTCACACTGCTTGACCTATTGATAACCTCCTAGACTTCCCTCTTTGGACACTCCTCTGGGTGTTCTGTGGTAGACAAGATTCCTCTCTGAGATTTATTTCCCAAGAGTCTCGACCCCTCCCCTCAGTTGGTGCTATTTTTCCCCCTGGATGATCTTATCAGAGCCCACAGCTTCAGTTTTCACTCATGCCACCTGAATGCCCTGATAAACTGGCTCCCCCTCTTGCATTCTTTACCTTCCTTATAATGGCATTACCATTTACCATGCCACTCAAGATACTAGGAACCTCAAAGTGGTGTATTCTTTTTCTCTGTCATTCATACTTAATTATCAAGTCCTTTTGAGCTTGCTTCCTCTTGCTGCTTTCTTAGTAAAGGCCTTCATTCTTTTTCCCTAGTAATAATATTTTCCATATGTTCCAGTTAAAATACTACGTTCACCCTAAGCCTTATTACATAGTTAGCATTCCTTGAAAAAAAAAAACAATTCTTTCAGGCCTTCATACCTTTAACATGTTACCCACTCTGCCTCTGCTCTTCTGCAACTAGAACACTCATCCTTGAAGACTGGGCTTCTCTATGAAGCTTGGTCCTGCCTCCCTAGTTGAGGCGAAGCTTTGTACATGCCTGTATTATGGATATCCTCTCATTTAAGTGTTTGTCTCATTCGTCTTTAGGACTCCAGCACCCAGCGTAGTCCCCAGTATACTAGTTGGTGCTGAATAAATGGTAGCTATTATTAGAGAAGGACAGATAAAATTACTGAATAAATGGTAGCTATTACTAGAGGAGGAAGGATGAAATTGACATAGGAGTGATTATTACAATGTATATGGAAATGATTTTTAAAGGAAAAGGTAATGATTTTCTGGCAGGAAAAGCAGCAATGCCAAGATTACTTAAGTCTTTGAAATACACCTTTGTTCCTTGACCTGCCACTTGCCTTTTTACCACACACACACACACACCACAGCCCTTTGAAATTGAAAGCAGCTCTATTGAGAATAGTAGTGTCAACTGTATTATGTAGAAATTTTAAAGTTTTTAGGATTATTTCATAGCCCTGACCTTGCTACTTCTCTCCACTTTATGTGGCAGGTTTAATCTCAAGTCTCCCTCATATACTTCTCAGCCTCAGCACCTAACACTTATACAGACACTCCATTATTGATGTAATCAATCTTAATATCACATTTTTTGAATGTCTAATGTGCACAGCACCATGTTGAAAATGATACAGAGGTGAATAAGACAAAACTCTTGCTCTCAAAGATGTCAATGTTTTTCTTTGCAAGGATAATACATGTAAAGTAAAATGCATAAAGTGGACTAATTTTAAATGTACAGCTTAATGAATTTTTATGTATGTTAACATCTATGTCACCACCATGTTTAGGATATTTCCAGTACCCCAGAAATTTCCTTCATGACCCTTCCCAATCTGTACCTATACCTCTAAATCTATTCTGTTTTCAATATTAATGGCCTTTTAAATAACTGGGCCTCTCACAACTGTAGTGAACAGAAACAGCTGGGTTGTCAACTTCTAACCTAATACTTCAGGAAAACTCATGATCCATTTTAACAGTTCATGGAGCTGGGCATTGGGCATGGTGGCTTATGCCTGTAATCTCAGCACTGTGGGAGGCCAAGGTGGGAGGATTGCTTGAGCCGAGTTCAACCAGCCTGGGTAATATAAGGTGAACCTGTCTCTGCAAAAAATAAAAAAATTGGCCAGGCATGGTGACATGTGCCTATGGTCCCAGCTATTAGGGAGGCTAAGGTGGGAGAATTCCTTGAGCCCAGGAGGTTGAGGCTGTAGTGAGCAGTGATTGCGCCACTGCACTCCAGCCTGGGCAAGACCCGGTCTCAAAAAAAAAAAAAAAGACTTGGAATTCGTGATCCAGGCTGCCTAGTAGCCTCAAATAATTTGTTATATCTTTAGTTGATTTATTGAAGGATCATCACATACTATTAAATAGCCTGGAGAAATGGAAAGAATAGGAACTTTTTAGTCAGGTAATACCCAGCCTACTACCTCACAGGTTGTGTTGTACTAAATAAAACGGTACATAAGAAGAAACACTGTAAATTATGTAGTGCTAATCAAATATTGTTAATAAACCAATATCTGTATATTCTGTGGCCCTGATTAATTTTTAATTCAGACACTCCTTCTAGTTATCTAGTACAGAGCAGAGTGAGAAAAATTATGGATTAGATTCTTTAGTAAGAAACCTGAGATGGATTTCTCATTAGAATAGCTAGTTATGGCCCAGATCTGGAGAGCCTTATTTTGGTCTTATTTTTCCAGAACCATTTCCTATTGATTAGTGAAGGTATGGCCAATTTTAATGACTTCAGTTCTGAAATTTTGTGACTTTTAATATGAATTGGGAGTGGTTTGACTTTTCCTAAAAGTGAATCTCATAGCTAATGAAGTTAACCACTGAAAGGTTTCTCATCTGTTTTTTTGTTTTCAGATGTTGACTATGAAAGGGGAAAAATTAGAATGCTTTTTGTATCACATGTAACAGGAAATGTATCATTTATTATAAGCCCAGAAATAGGTTACTAATCAGAGATAAATGTATGGGTTGTCTGTATCTAGTTTTATACCTTTTTTGTCTAAGACATAGTCAAATTAATATTTTAACTAATACATCTTAGCAAAGTTTAGTTCAGCAGAAGGTTAACAGTGAGTAAGATAGAATTTTGAAAGTAATCATGTCTGTAATATTTTTCATGCATGCAAAAAGCACAGACAAAACCACTCATGCCCTATTAATAAACAAAATACAGATCAAAATTTTAAAAAGTAATCACTCTGTTTATTCTAAATGTCTATGGCTTTAGGAAAATAGCACCTGCTAGTACTTATCTATTTAAAGATGTAGAATTTATCATCTTCTAATATTCTTATCACTTGTTTCTACAAGTTTAGTTTACAACTGGACTTTCAAATATTTAAAGATTTACAAGTAAAATTACTTAAACACCTGTATGTGAATAGTAATATACAGTAGTTAGTACAGAATGTTACTTCTTCAACAAATTGAGTTTTCAGGGAAATCAGCAAGTAAATGAAATACAAATTTTTGGTAGAAGTATCAAACATTCATCTTGTCCATTTTTCCTCTTAAACTGAATATTATCTAATCAAAACATAGTTTTCCATAAGATGTAATAAAATATAGATAAGGTTGGAATATTTGGGGGTGCATTTGTGGAACTGAATTTCATGAGACTTCATTGGTGATACACTCGATTTTTACTGGGTAATTAGCTGATAATGTTGGTCACTGTCACACAGTTCAGGTAGCTTTAAGATGATGTGGCAAGGAAAACAAAGCTTTTGGGTAACCAGCATTTTTAAATGCACTGTTTGGACCAGGTGAACCCTTTAGAAGTGAACTCTGTTTTACAAGTATGCACTTAAAATACCTTTGGCTGTGATGAATCTAGATCCCAGCAGAATACCAAAATTCTATTTTTTTGGCTGAGTATTTGTATATGCTTAATGACTGAAATGAATTTGGAGGCACTGATGAAAGTATTTTTTAAAGTTCTCAGGTACTGTTCAATTATTTAATGTTAGGTTTAGTATCAAGATGTAATTGTTTTTAAAATGCCAATATGCCGTCTATTACACAGAATATTTTATTACCTTTGTATATCTTTGTATACAGTGATTTTTTTCTTGGTAATATAATAAATGGAAAAAAGTTCTAAAACACTTGCTAAAATTTTGTTGCTATTTGACTTTTAAAATATCAATCAGATTTTCTTCATTTTTATAGCATCTTCCTAACAGGAAAGAGTAGTTTTGGTTGCTTAGAAACATCAGGCATTTTTTTATGGAATGCTGTTGCTGAATATGGTTACATATGTAACTGTCCTTTGAAATGATAATTTTGTAGAGTACTGAAGTGCCTTTTTTAAAGATTTTTTTTCTTTTTTCCTTTTTTGGCTTAACCAACAAAAATCTGTTTTCAGAGGCTGGAAGTCCGAGATCAGGGGTACCAGGATGGTTTCTGCTGAGGCTCTCCTCCTGGCTTGCAGATGGCTGCCTTCCCACCATCCTCACATGGTGGAAAGAGAGAAGGATGGACATCTAGGGTGTCTCTTCTCTTTTTTGAGACAGGGTCTCGCCCTGTCACCCAGGCTGGAGTGCAGTGGCACGATCTCAACTCACTGCAACTTCTGCCTCTTGGGCTCAAGAGATCCTCCTGCCTCAGCCTCCCAAGTAGTTGGGACTACAGGCACATGCCACCATGCCCAGCCAGTTTTTGTATTTTTGGTAGAGACAGAGTTTCACCGTGTTACCCAGGCTGGTCTTGAACTCCTGGCCTCAAGTGATCCACCCACCTTGGCCTCCCAAAGTCCTGGGATTACAAGCATGAGTCACCATAGCTGGCCTGGCCTCTTCTTTTCTTAAATCTTTTTTTTTAATTGACAAAACTATATATGTTAATATTTATCTTGTACAACGTGTTTTAAAATATGTATACATTGTGGAATGGATGATTAACATTACTTCACATAGTTATTTTGTAATAACACTAAAATCTACTCTTAGCAACTTTAAAGAATATTATTTATCTATAGTCACCATGTTGTACAGTAGATCTCTTAAACTTATCCTATCAAGCTGAAATTTTAAATCCTTTTACCAACACCTCCCCAGTCTCACAACCCCTATCCCAATCCCACCTCCCCAGTTCTAGTAACTACCATTCTACTCTCTTCCTTTTTTTTTAATTTTTTTGAGATAAGAGTCTTGCTTTGTCACCAAGGCTGGAGTGCAGTGGCATGATCTCAGCTCACTGCAGCCTCTGCCTCCCGGGTTCAAGCAATTTCCTGCCTCAGCTTCCCAAGTACCTGGGACTACAGGCGCGTGGCACCACACCCAGCTAATTTTTGTATTTTTATTAGAGAAGGTGTTTCACCATATTGGCCAGGCTGGTCTCAAACTCCTGACCTCGTGATCTGCCCACCTCAGCCTCCCAAAGTGCTGGGATTACAGGCGTGAGCCACCACGCCCGGCCTCTACTCTACTTCTGAGTTCAACTATTTTAGATTCCACATGTAGGTGAGATCATGCAGTAGTTGTCTTTCTGTGCCTGACTTATTTCACTTAATGTTCTTCAGATTCATCTATGCTGTTTCAAATGACAGGATTTTCTTTCTTATGTGTGAATAATATTTCATTGTATATATACACCACATTTTCTTCATTTATCTATTGATAGATGCATAGGTTGATACCATATCTTGGCTGTTGTAAATAATATTGCAGAGACCATGGGAGTCAGACGTCTCTTCAACATACTGATTTTATTTCCTTGGGATACATATACCCAATAGTGGGATTGCTGGATCATAGGTAGTTCTATTTTAAATGTTGTTTTCTGTTTTTTCCATAATAGCTATACTAATTTAGATTACCACCAACAATATGTCAACAGTTCTGTCTACTCCATATCCTTGCCAACACTTGTTATCTTTCATCGTTTTTGGTAATAGCCATTCTAATAGTTTTGAGGTGGTGTCTCACTGTGATTTTAAATTTGCATTTCCCTGATAAGTGATGTTGAGCATTTTTATGTCTTATACCTGTTGGCCATTTGTATGTCTTCTTTTAGAAATGTCTATTCAGGTCCTTTGCCCATTTTTAATCAGGCTCTTTGTTTTCTTGGTATTGAGTTGTTGGAGTTCCTTGTATATTTTGGATATAACCCCTCATTAGATGTATGGCTTATAAATATTTTATCCCATTCTGTAAGTTGTCTCTTCACTCTATTGATTGTTTCCTTTGCAGTGCAGAAGCTTTAGTTTGATATAGTCCCATTTGATTTGTCTATCTTTTTTGTTTTGTTGTTGCTGGTGGTTTTAGGGTCATATTCATATAATTACCCAAACCAGTGTCATGGAGCTTTTTCTCTACGTTTTCTTCTAATAGTTTCACAGTTTGGGGTCTTAGAGTTAGGTCACTTTGAGTTTTGTTTTGTTTGTCTGAGACGGAGTTTCACTTGTTGACCAGGCTGGAGTGCAATGGTGTGATCTTGGCTCACTGCAACTTCCGCCTCCTGGGTTCAAGGGATTCTCCTGCCTCAGCCTCCTGAGTAGCTGGAATTACAGGCGTATGCTACCACACCTAGCTAATTTTTTTAATTTTAGTAGAGATGGGGTTTCGCAATGTTGGCCAGGCTGATCTCAAACTCCTGACCTTGTGATCTGCCTGCCTCGGCCTCCCAATGAACTGGGATTACAGGCATGAGCCACCGCACCCGGATGAGTTGAGCTTTTAATATGATGTGAGATAAGGGTCTAACTTCATTCTTCTGCATATGGATATCTAGTTTTCCCAGCACAATTTATTAAAGAGACTGTCTTTCCCCATTATGTTTCTTCACACGTTTGTCAAAAATCAGCTGGCTGTAAATATATGGATTTGTTCCTCGGCTCTCTTTCCTGTTCTTCTGGTTTAAGTGTCTGTTTTTACGCCACTACAAAAGTGTTTTGATTACTATGGCATTGTCGTAACTTTGAAATCAGGTAGGATTATATCTCTAGCTTTGTTCTTTCTGCTCAAGATTGCTTTGGCTATTCAGGGTCTTTTGTGGTTCCATATTCATTTTAGGATTGTTTTTTCTACTTATGTGGAAAAGGTCATTGGAATTTTGATGGGGATTGCATTGAATCATTAGATCACTTCGGTTAGTATGGACATTTTAGCAATATTAAGTGTTCTAATCTATGAACATGGGATATCTTTCCATTTATTTGTGTCTTTAATTTCTTATATCAATGTTTTACAATTTTCAGTGTACAGATCTTTTACCTTCTTGGTTAAATTTATTCCTAAGTTTTTGTAACAGGAGTTACAAAAAATTTCTTGTAACAAGAGTTACAAAAAATTGTTTTCCTGATTTCTTTTTCAGGTAGTTTGCTATTAGTATATAGAAATATTATACACTACTGATTGTTGTATGGTATCATGCAACTTTACTAAATTTGTTTATTTAGTTCTAACAGTCTTTTTGGTGGATTCTTTCAGCTTTTCTATATATAAGATCATATCACCTGCAAACAAGGACAATCTTCTTCCTTTCCAATTTGGATGCCTTTTATTTCTTTCTCTTGCCTGATTGCTCTGGCTAGGACTTCCAGTTCCAGTACTATGTTAAACAGAAATGAGAGTGGAAGTCCTTGTATTGTTCCTGATCTTGGAGGAAAAGCTTTCAGTTTTTCACTGTTGAGTATGGTAGCTGTGGGTTTGTCACATATGGCCTTTACTGTTGAGGTACGCTTCTCCTCCTAATTTGTTGAGAGCTTTTATCATGAAAGGATGTTGAATTTTGTCAAATGCTTTCTCTACGTTGAGATGATCATATGGTTTTTGTCCTTCATTCTGTTAATGTGGTGTATTATATTTATAGATTGGCATATGTTGAACCATCTGTGAATCCCTGACATAAATCTCACTTGGTCATGGTGATTAATCTTTTTAATGTGCTTTTGAATTAGTTTATTAGTATTTCGTTGAGAATTTTTGCATCTTGGCCAGGGACAGTGGCTAACAGTTGTCATCTCAGCACTTCAGGAGGTCAAAGCCTGAGGATGACTTGACCCAGGAGTTCAAGACCAGCCTGGGCAACATAATGGGACCCTGTCAATGTGAATGTATGTATGTATGTGTGTGTGTGTGTGTGTGTATATATATATATATATATATATATATATTTTTTTTTTTTTTAAATTAGCTGAGTATGATGGTGTGCACCTGAAGTCCCTGCTACTCAGGAGGCTGAGGTTTGGAAGGATCACCTGAGTCTCAAAGGTCAAGGCTGCAGTGAGCCATGATCACACCACTGCACTCCATCCTGGGTAACAGAGGGAGACCCTATCTCAAAAAAATAAATAAATAAAATAATTTTTGCATCTATGGTCCTCAGAAATATTGGCCTGTAGCTTTTTTTTTTTTTTTTTTTCAAATATTTGCCATAGTCTGATGCCAAGTTTTCTTTTTTAATAGTGTCTTTGTCTGGTTTTGGTATCAGGGTAATGCTGGCCTTGTAAAATGAGTTTGGAAGCATTCCTTCCTCTGCAGTTTTTTGGCAGGATTTGAGAAGGACTGGTATTAGTTCTTCTTTTTTTGAAATGGGGGTCTTGTCCTGTTGCCCAGGCTGGAGTGCAATGGCATGATCACGGCTCACTGCAGCCTTCATTGCCTGGGGTCAAGCAGTTTCTGCCAACTCAGCCACCGGAGTAGTTTGGACCATCAACATGCTTCACTACACCGAGCTAATTGTTTATATTTTTGTGGAGACAGGTTATCTCTATGTTGCCCAGGCTGTTCTCAAACTTCTGGGCTCAAGCAGTCCTCCCACCTAAGTCTCCCAAAGTGCTGGGTTAACACTTGTGAACCATCGTGCCTGGCCATAGTTTTTTAAATGTTTGATAGCATTCAGCAGTGAAGCTGTAGGGTTCTGGTCTTTTCTTTGATGACTTTTTTTTTTTTTTTAAAGAGTCTCACTCTGTTGCCAGGCTGATACCGTGGCACGATCTTGACTCACTGCAACCTCTACCTTCTGGGTTCAAGAGATTCTCCTGCCTCAGCCTCCCGAGTAGCTGTGACTACAGGCACATACCAGCATGCCCAGCTAATTTTTGTATTTTTAGTAGAGATGGAATTTCACCATGTTGGCCAGGATGATCTTGATCTCTTGACTTTGTGATCTGCCCACCTCAACCTCCCAAATTGCTGGGATTACTGATTCAATCTGGCTTTTTCTTTAAGGCTTAAAATATATTTTAACAAGTTGATGCTGCATTGCTGCTCCATTTCTCAGAAAAACTTCAAATTTAAGGTATGAGCAACAAATCAAACATAGTACATCAATTAAAAGTGCACAGCATAACTACCACCTAAGATAGGCAAGGCTAAGAGCTACCATCTGACCTTCAGCATACAGCAACCTTGTTCCCGAGATCGCACTAGGTCTATCAAGAAAAGCTGTGTACAGCAACATCACAGACACAAAAGGGCCATTCCTGAGTTGTCCTTACCCAAGAAAAAGATTGAGGTAAGTTAACACAAGATTTTTTAAAAAAATATACAGAAATGAAAGTCTTTAAGAGAAAATGTCTTCCTTGGGACATGAAGGGATAATATATGGGATAAAGCAGAACTATACATATAGTTTGTGACCTTTGTGGACATTTGCCTGAATTCTCACCTGGGGGTGAATGGAGCAGTGGGGCGAAGGTCATGAAAGGAGGTTTATTTTTTGTGGTGTATGTGGCAGTGTCTCTGGGGTTGGGGAGTGTATGGATAAGAAGGCAAATTTCACCATGGTTCCCCCAGGCCTTCAGCAGTCACATTTGAGACTTCAGACCACACAGAATTGATCAGTTAAACAATATACCACACAGAACTGGTTTGTTAAATACCACTCCTCCCTTATCCCCTTCCTCCAACATATTCCCTAGTGTAGTACAAGTAGGGTAGACCTAACTATTGGGAAGAATCTCTTAACACTTTTCCAGGGTAGAATTCTGGGTAGTCCAAAAAGGGTCCTTTTAAAGGTTTTGAGGAACTAGACGCTGCAACTTTATTAGTATCAGCGATGTGTGTTTGGAGCAAATTCAGCTCCATGAGTTGCACAGTTCAACACAGGAGTAGTTCCACCAATTGCCCCAATTCCTTTCATTGCAGCAGCTTGACCAAAGCATTCTGTTGTTGGTGGGGTCAATTCGAAGATCCTATCTAGCATCATAGGTTTAGGTTCTGGAGGAGCAGGGATCCCAGCTGGCACAGGAGCAGGGGGCATGGTGCCTCTGTTATGCCCATCTGGCCCATCTGTATCTCCTGCCCTCTCATATCAGAGGTTCCGTTGAGTCTTTCCTGCCCTTGCCGGTGCATCACTTCCTCCCAGTGCCTGCACTCATCTCATGTGGGCTCCAGTTGCCATCATTTTTGCATCTCTTGGTTGTACAGCTCTTCCATCCTCCACAGCTTTTCTTGGCACTTCATCAAATCCTGCCTCATTAGCATGACCTGGCGTTGACAAAGGCGAGCAATCTCCATCTCCATCTCCATCTTCTCAAGAGCCTTCTTGATATTGCGGTCCACTTCGTCCTGCTGCTGCTTCTCCATCTCAATGGGCACCTTCCAGTGCATGGCATACTCATATTCAAAAGCCATTCTGTGCATACCGGGGTGGTTGTTCTCACTCCTTGTGAAATTGCTGGTTCTTTACAACCAACTTATCTGGAAGTCCTTCTTGGTCACCTAATTAGCCTATGGGCTACACAGTAACAAGATGAGGAAATGTGGCTAGCAGGAAGAAGCCTTCAGTGCATCTGTCCCGAGCTTTCTGAGCAACTGGCTGCCCTGAGAAAGGCCTTTCCCTGAGGGCCTTTCTTGATCATCTACAATGACTACAGCCCTCTCCAGCTGGCCAAAGAAAAGTCTTCTTCCAAAAGTTTGTTAGAAGGTTTTGGACTATAAGGGATGCACTATGGCAGGCAGAGTACGCACAGCTGCGTGTTGTCCAGACCCACTTTGGCAATCTCCACTAGGGTTTGTGCTTCCAAGTACATAACGCCAAAGCCTTACCCTTGTGAAGACCTCACCTGCCTTCCCATATTTCTTGTTGTTGTTCTTCTTTCAATTATTTCGCTTTTCCTTTTTAGTTATTTAAATCCTCTTTCTGTGAAATTGCCTTCCCATATTTTTCACATCGTTTCCTCATTTCCTCCTCAGTGAGGTCAGAAGGAACACTACCCACAAAGAAATGGCTTCGTTTGGTGACGGGCTTCTTTCTGGTTTCCTGAAATGCTTCAGGGCAATAGGGCTTCATTTTGGCTGCTGGCCTGCTTCCCATGCAGGTTTCGGCAGCGGTGGTGGCTGTTGCTGTTGGTGGTGATGCTGGTAATGTTTCCCTGGAGTGTGATTTTGCTCCAAGTTAAAAGTTTTACTGCTGTACATTTTTGCACCCTCAGTTTCAAAACCAGCAGAGCACCTCCCAGTCCTCTCTAACCTCGACTTCCCTACCTACTGGCCTCTCCTCAGAGTAATGGTGACCCTTATTATTAGTCTGTTTAGATTTTCCATTTCTTTATGATTTGTTTTTGGCATGTTGTATCCGTCTGGAAATTTATCCACTTCTAAGTAATCCAATTTGTTGGCATAATAATTCTTCCTAATAGTCTCTTATGATCCTTTGTATTTCTGTGGTATCAAAAGATTATTTTCTGCCTTCCTGACTTCTTTCCCACCTGTCTCCCTCCCTTCCTGAATAATTCAGGACAAAAGCCATTTGCTTGTTCTGTGCAAAATGCAGTAATATGTTACCACAGGGGGCAGTGGTAGTGGCCTAGTGTGGGACTGCCATGTGGAGCTGAGGAGAACATCTGAGGGCAGCAGGGAGGGGACTGTGAATAATGAGGCAGCAATTGATTGGTTATTTTTGAGGAGGACTGAGGCTAATAGGAGCCAGATTTCTTTTTTCTTTCTTTCTTTCTTTGTGTGTGTGTGTGTGTGCCCAAGATTTATTTGTTCATTTCTTGCATTTGAAGTACTCTTTGATGACACCCCTTGCCATAGTCCCTAACTACTACACAACTGCAACCAACCACTTTACAGAGTTGCCCCTCTCTGTCAGTTTTACAGAGGCCTGTCCATTCCCTAGTTTCTTGTCATCAACCTTAATTAGGTTGATTTGGTGTACCAATTTGAAATACATAGGCTCATCACAGTCGGATGCAAGCATACACAGCACACAAAGATGGACGTGGCACTTGTCCAAGGCTTTGGCAGCTTCGCAAATTCCAAATGCTAGGCCATTGTGGATGAGGGTGCTTTACTCCTGTAAAGCAGTATTAATGTCCATTACACCTCCAGCAGCAATGCCTTCCTTGGTCATGGTGGTGGGTTACAAGTGAAGCTGAATCTTGAATACACCTGAGACTCCGCCTCTGCACAACTTGGTGGTGGCAGGGAAAAAGCAGGAGCCAGATTTCTTAGAGAAAAGAATTATAAATTTAGGAAGGGTGAAAACCAGAATAAGGTTGGAATTGGACGTACTGGTATAAACTCTTATAGCTTTCAGTATCTGTAGATAGAGAGATGTATAGGTTTGTGTGTATGTGTGTGGGGGGTGTGTGTGTGTGCGTGCATTTGTGTTTATTCCCTAGCTCTGTTCCATGAGAGGGCTTGGAAGCAACAATGGCACAAAACCATTAGCACACCTACTGCCCAGATCTTGGTTTCTAAGTACCATTTTCTGCTAAAAGTGATGAGATCTTCTTAGAGAAAAAACCCATTCCAGGGTTAGTGCAGAGGAAACACAAAGATGAACAGGGAATGTCCTTTTGTTTAGAAAGTAAGAACATGCTCAAAGAATGATGGGGACATGTCAAAAGAACAGAGGAGCTAGCTTGAAGGGGCTCTCACTAGCCAAATCAACAAATTACAACTCATCAAATAAGCCACAAGTCCACATGATATAAATCAATGAATAAACTGAAGAGAAGGGAAAGCTCTACCTTTTAGGGTAATGCCAACCAAAAAAATGTAAAAGGAATGACGGAATTAGAAAACCTGTATTTGGCAATCATTTGGTACTGATTGATTCAGGTGAAAATATTCAATGGATGCTAAAACTAGTGAGTGAAAGTTGTATGATCTCTCTACAAGATACTTATTAATTACAAAAGGAAAAAAAGAATAACTATAAAGGTGGAGAAGCCTAGGTGGATAATATCTTAATCAATTGATCAAAGCCCCAACCAGCAAATGGACAAATCAAAACTGTGTGACACCTGATAAGATGCAAGAAGAAGACAATCTCTTTTGTGGTGTTCTTGCCGAAAAGGTACAATCTGAATCTAATAAAAAGGAAACATCAGGCAAACCCAAATTGAGGAACAGTCTACAAAACAACTGACCTGAAATCTTCAAAAATGTTAAAGTAATTAAAGAAGTCAAGGAAAGACAAATTTTTAAGAGTGGTGGAGACTAAAGAGATGTAACTAAATGCAATGTGAGCACTTGACTATGAAGGACATTGACGGGACAACTGGCAACTGGAACAGGGTCTGTGAGTTAGATGGTAATATATCAGTGTTAATTTCCTGATTTTGATCACTGTGTTGTGGTTAAGTAAAAGAATGCCCTTGTTTGTAGAAATTACACACTGAAGCCTTTAAGATCACAAAGCATCACTGGCTCCATGGTTCAGGGAAAAAGGTTCTTTGTACTTTTCTTGCAACCTTTCCTGTAAGTTTGGAATTATTTCAAAATTTAAAAATTCAAAATAGAATCATAAAAGTATTATTTTTCATAATAAACAAGGGTAGCCTTTTTAAAAGCTCAGGAAAGCTGATTTCAAAGTTCATTCTCTTATGTAGACTTAAAAATAAAAGAATAATTAGCTCCAAGAGAAAAGATCTGCCAAGTAAGATGTTTTTCTCTTACAAAATGGAAATTTAACTTCTAAATTTACTTCACATAACTTGCAAATGTAACCAGTTACCTTACTTGGAAATTTTTCATTTTACCAACTTTATTTTCTCTTGATTTTTCCAGGTATTCAGAACTGATGTTTTTCCTAAAATAAACCACAGACTATATTTGGGACAAAGAGATACTAAGAAGTACAAAAGGCTTTTTCTCTAAGTGTTATGAAAAATACTTCAAATTTAAATAAAGCTTACAAAGAAATCATAAAACTAATTTTAACCCCAGAACCTAAAGTGCAATCATATATATATATTAATATATATATATATAACAAATTTTAAATTCCTTTTATATAGGCAAAAGGGAAACTATAGTATTCTCACTACTTAATATTCCCAGTTCTGCCTAAAACAAAGACATACATTAATTTTTAACAATCATAGTCTCAAAACTCTATGAACATTTGGAAGAAGTATTTACAACTAATGCTTACTCTTTGCTTGAAATTTTGTATAATCTCAGGAATAGAAATTTAAGAAATAGAAGTCTTCTCATTTCACTTTGCTAAGAACGCTCTTGATTCTTACATATTGCAGGTCCACTGGATTCAAAGCCAAGCCAAAAATACAACGCAAAAGACTGCCTCCTAAATTATTTAAATCTCTTTTGTAGCAAACTTTTCCCAGAAACAGAAACATCCATACAGAAATTCTTACCTTTTCATCAAAAGTTTATTTGTTATCCTTTTCTCATTTTCTGGCATTGAAAATAGTAAAAAAATTATTTGCTGTTATTTGCATACCAAACACATAGTTTCAACGTGGTAGGCTGACTCCTTTGTGTCCATTAAAACCATTTTCCTCATATCTAAAGTGGATCTTGATAGCTGTGATTTATGTTTAATATAGAGAAATGGTGAGTAATCTAATATTAGTCAAGTCTCACGTATTCTTAAAAAAATCTCAAATAGTTGAATTAGGGTGATGAAATTATACTCAAATCTGAAATTGTAATGAGGCTCCTTTCTGAAACCTAATGACCCATTCATTTTCTTTAGGTTTAGTTTATTTAATGTTTTTCCTCTTCATAATACCAACTGAGGTTTAACTCAATAACAAATGGTAACTATATAAGATTGTATGAAATAGTCTTGGGCTATTTTTTGGTACGCTCTTTGATTTGGTATCTACATTCCAGAAGTTGACTCTCATTATTACATGAATTTAAATGGCATTCACAGCTGCCCCTTTTACACAAACAGGTGCTCAATAATAGGGCTTATTAGAAAGACACTAGAGACCAGGCTGGGCACAGTGGCTCACGCCTGTAACCCCAGCACTTTGGGAGGTCAAGGCGGGCAGATCACCCGAGGTTGGGAGTTCAAGACCAGCCTGACCAACATAGAGAAACCCTGTCTCTAATAAAAATACAAAATTAGCCAGGCATGGTGGCACATGCCTATAATCCCAGCTACTCGGGAGGCTGAGGCAGGAGAATCACTTGAACCAGGAGGCGGAGGTTGCAGTGAGCCAAGATCGTGCCATTGCACTACAGCCTGGGCAACAAGAGCAAAACTCTATTTCAAAAAAAAAAAAGACCCTAGAGACCAAGAAACTTCCATTCTAGTCCTATTTATGGAAGTAGCCAACAATTCTGGACAAGTCATTTAACTTCTAGTCTTTGGTTTCCATACTTATAAAATGGAGACAATATCCTATCTACTTTAATAAGGTATTATTAAAATGTTTATAATTGGATAATATATTGAAGCATACTGAAATAAAATATCATTTATCTTTGTTTAGCAATCTCAATTTTTCAAATTCTTCACCCTGGGATTGGAGTTATTAAAGGCACTTGTTTCTCTGTATTTAAAAGATTTATGAAAGGCTCCTACCATGGCATGCCTGTTCCTATGGTTTCCCTTTCCCTCCACAGGAAAAATGTAGTGACAATTCCAGATTGTCAAAAGAGTAACTGTTGAGGTCATTAAGATTTGTGACAAATCACAGCCAAAAGTACTTCATTGGTAATAGTTTGAGGCTTCCAGGGAAAAATAATAATGTCAGATTTGCATTTGCTATCTTAGAATATTATAGGATATTATGCTGTATAAATCTAGATATAACTTTTATTCAGATAATTTTTAAAAATTAGAACATGATTTTAAAGGTAGCATGTCTCTTGTGGAGGGAAATCTTGCTGAAATTACAGCTTCTTAGGTTAACAGAGAATGTGTCCTGTTTGCATACCTCTCTAAATGAAAGAATTAAGGAGAATTATTTCATTATTTATAGTTTGGTTTGTGGGAGTTAGAGAGGGAATGAGAAAAATCCTAAGACATCCTTGGATGTCTTAAATATACACACATATAGATCCTGAGATGTTACAACAAATTAAAAAATATATAGATCAACATGATCCAAACGGTTTCCAAGACACCGTTATGGTAGGTAAACAGCCACTTTATGGCGTGTGCTCCATGGATGTCCACATCATGCCAGGAAAACCCTACTCTTTGTCTCCAAATTTGAAAGTTAGTCATCCAGAGCAGGTGGCCAGTCAACATCTACAGACTAGAAGGGAAAAAAGAAGTCATTAAAACAGATATTACTGTTGTGGAAAACATTTGCTGGTAATGCTGTATAAATAGTTTTAATATAATGCAACCAAAGAAGTAGCATTTGAAGAAAAAAGCTATTGAATACCATAAATTAACACTCTCAAGTCTGTTCTAGGGATTCTTGGGCCTGAGGTCTTCTGAATTAATTTGAGTGGCCAGTATTTGGCTACTCAGTTGTTATTAACTTTTTGACTGATAAGAGAATACATTTAAATTTTTTAAATGGTATTTATGGGGCCACATGTGGTGGCTCATACCTTTAATCCCATCACTTTGGGAGGCTGAGGTGGGCAGATCACTCAAGGTCAGGAGTTCGAACCAGCCTTGCCAACATGGTAAAACCCCGTCTCCACTAAAAATATAAAATTTAGCCGAGCATGGTGGCACACACCTGTAGTCCCAGCTACTCAGGAGGCTGAGGCAGGAGAATAACTTGAACCCAGGAGGCACAGGTTGCAATAAGCCAAGATGGTACCACTGCACTGTTGAGACTCCATCTCAAAAAAAAAAGCTGGGGGCGTATTTATGGGTACAAGCAGCAAACAAATGCAAGTGGCTACTCCAATTTTCCCTCAAAAGTCTTAGAAACTTTTATTCTTCTGATCATTTTCATTCTCTCATCTTGCACTTAACAAATACTTAAGTAGTCTATAAGCCTATATAGTCTTGTTTGTAACACAGCAACTAAATGTGAAATAAATGATTATGAAAGATGACCTGGAACTACAAAAGGATTAAGGACCTTTGTGCTTTATTTCTGTAGAATTTCTGTTTCTTTAAAATCCAGTTCAGCTGCCTCTACTTACATTTATTTTGTTCTTCTAGAACGAAACCTTGACCTTTGAGTCAGAATGAAATTACAGTAAGCAGACTATTTTGTCTCCACATAAACACATAACAGGTCTACCAAAGGCTAGGGGATCTACTTTAAAAGAAAGTAAAAAAAAAAAAAAAATAGCACACTGTATCTGTGGTTTTTATTGACATTTAAAGTTTAAAAGATGAAATTGTTTACTGAAAATGTTTTCATTAATCCATGAGTCACTTAACATACTGGCTTCAAAAAAATTTTTTATTAGAAAAGCTTAAACAGCTATTTGTGTGTGTGTCTTTTACAAATCTCAAGAAGCCATTTTGATTCTGTTTCAGAATATAGCCACATACCAAACACCCAAATGTAAACTGAGTGGTTTCTCAAGCTGATAATAAAACGTGACTGATCACAATCGTGTGTGTGTGTAGGGGAGGCACATTGTAGTGCTTAAAAAGCTCCACAGGTGACTCCAATGGGCAGGGTTGAGAAACACTGGCCTGTGAGTCTTTGATACTCCTAACTGTTCTGAGAATTAAGGTTAAAAAAGATGAATGCAAGCCTGGGCAACACGGTGAGACCCCATCTCTACCAAAAAAAAAAAAAAAAAAAAAAAAGCCAGGCATAGTGGCTCACACCTGTGGTCCCAGTTACTCAGGAGACTGAGACAGGAGGATCACTTGAGCCCAGGAGGTCAGGGTTGCAGTGAGCCATGATTGCACCACTGCACTCCAGCCTGGATGACAGAGCAAGACCCTGTTTCAAAGAAAAAAGGCCAGATGTGGTGGCCCATGCCTGTAATCCCAGCACTTATGGAGGCTGGGGTGGGTGGATCATAGAACCATTCTTACAGTTACTTTAGAATTTAACCTTGTTTCAATTCAGACTATAAGAGCAGAGAACTTGGACCACATCACAGGGGTCCTTACAGAATTCCTTTTATGAATAACCATTGGCTCACCTCACTTTCTACCCTTGTGAATAAATGTTTCTGAGTAGGCTGCTTTAAAGTCTTTATAAAACACAACAGGTATGGGAATGAATTCTCTAGAGTCCAGAGGATATATGGAGAACACTTACAACTTTATTTCCTTGCTTGGTTTAAGCATTTACAGATCTGATACTACATGTAAAGCACAGTTAATAAATTAGCTATATATTTGCAAGGAACATAAATGAGACCTCGCATTTAAAAAAAAAATTCCAAAGACAGTCCCTCCCTTCAATACAATGTTTCCATGAGATTTTCACCATTCTCAAATACCTATGGAGGTGAGTAGTACTAAATGGCTTAATGCCAAAGAGCGTAACTTTGGCTGAATTCAATTTGCCAATGTGCATTCCACAGTAAAATGGCTTACCTCAACATCCAGCTCCAGAATGTCTGCAGTCACATTCATCAGGGACCCAATGTTTGGCTTGGTTCTCCCAAAGTCTCCATGTACAAACTCTTTAATGTAGCTGGGGTTTGTTTAAGGAAAAAATGAAGATAGCATGCTGTATCAACTATTTGGTAAGATTTGACAGGCAAAAATAATAAAACTGGAAATGTTATATAAGAGGGGTTACTTCTGAGTTCTGGCTTGTGTGTCTTAAGAACTAAGCTTTGGCAAGCTGGTTCCTAGTAGCCTGGCAGCCAACATCAGAACCTGGGAAATGTGTTTACATCAAACTTACCAAAACCATTACTTTATTTTTTCTTTATAGCTCATCGCCAAGTTCCAAGGTTTGGATGTGGATATTAAAAATTAACTGTAGCTCAATGCTTTTATTAAAAAAACAACTTTGCCACAATTTCTGTGTTATCATCTTGTTTATCCTATTTTTTAATAATGGCAACTGGCACCTCCCAGATGGTAGGTTTCCACAGAGTCACACACAGAGTGACCTCACGGATGGCTTTCCTTTTAACATGACCCAGCAGCAATAGGATGGAAAGAATAATGAGACTATTAGTTTAGTCTTAAATGATGGCTCTTCAGAAGGATTATCAAGAGACCTACAGTCTAGTTTGCCAACACGGTTAGCAAAAGAACTAAGTTAATTCTCTCTCTCTTTTTTTTAAGGGGCAACTTTGTATTTATCTCATAGGTCTTCAAATTTTGAAATCAATAACTAATTCTAGAATTTGATTTTAAGATTAACATTCCTTACACAGGACTGTACTGCAGCTTTGACAATACTTATCTAAAAGATTTGTTTTGGCCAGCATTCAGTAAAAATGCAGCAATATGTTCTGTTCTACAAACCAGCATTTAGTAGAAAATAATAGAACCTGAATAGAAAAGTAAATGCTTCCAGATGATGACAAATCTATATTATAATATGCTGATATTATATCCTCCTTTCTGAACGTTTTACTCACTCTACCTTTGCCAAATATTTTGACTCAAGCATAAGACATATAATTACCTCGTAACTGTCTTTTTTGCTAAACTCATAACTACCTAACAATTGTTATTCTTGTTCTCTCATTTTCTTTAAAGAATGCTCCCTCTGTGTAGCAATGATGAGGAGAAAAAAACAAATAGCCCCAGAATAATCAGTTAAAATGTCCAGAGAGGTTCTTATTCATAACTAGAGGGACAAGGTTTAAGTCAAATGAGCTAGCTCAGTGCACCTGTCAATGTGAATATACAAGGTATCTACAAAGTAAATTTAGTAAGTGAAAAATTCATATACTTTGGTATATAACCATGTGGCATCTAAAGCTTTAACAAATAGTCTTTCTTGATTAACACCTTAAGTACATGTACATGGCTGGTTCTAAAAATGTTTTAATAGGATTGAAAAGACATCAAATTCTACAAAAGACATTTCTCCTTGGCCCACCAAAACTAAAGGCCAGGATTAGGTAAGAAGATTTTTAAAAATATATACATGATTTGAATTTCCGTCCATAATACGCAAATATGCTCCAAACCACAAAGATACAAACATCTGTCCACTGGAGTCTAAATTGATCATCCTTTGATCCAAATTACAAAATTTAGAAGATTTTAAAAGTAGATAACCTATACTTGGCTTAGCTGAGTAAATCCAGGTCCTGAGGTGGGGCAGAGAAAAAAGTGAACGCAGGCTGGTGGGGAAAGACAGGCAGACTAGTTAGAGCAATACAGGAAGAATGGTATTTGGTGATTAAAACTTGCTTTTTCCCCCATATATATATACACACACACACATACACACATATGGTATGTCTGTGTGTGTGTGTACATATATATATATACACACACACACAATAGTACATCATTAGTTCTATACCAGTTAGAAGGCATTTGTCACTTCATGCTATTGGATCACAGAATAACATAAAACCAAGAAACAAACAAAAGCTAGGAAGACCTTTGAAAAGTAAACTAAAGCTAAGCCTACTGGAGCTCCCTGATACATTTTAATCAGCAACTCAGTTCTGATACAAAAGTCATACAAGTCAGGTTAGATCATGAACAAATTATCAGCCTTGGAGTATGGATATTTTAACTCTGAATCTCAACCTTTCTGTAACACAGTCAAAGCTCTTTGCAGTTTGAAAATGGTGCTAACTAATGATATGGCATCTGAAATGTTGTTTTTGTTTTCTTCACAAGGCCTGTAAAGAAAAGAATATTCTCTGTTGTACTGGGCCAGTGGCCAAGAAAAGATCATGATGTAAAGCAGTGCGATTCCCATCTACTACCTGTGTTTAATCATCTAAGGCAAATACATGAAATGTTGAAAAGACTCAAATATGCTCATGAATATGTGACTTGCAAAAAATGTCAAGACAGCAAGTGAATCCACCAAAAGTATTTTCTGAGTACTGTGCGCTCAGCACTGTGTAAGGCCCTGTAATCAAAGGCAACAAACTTTAAAGTTGACATTGAACGGACTGCTACCTCAGGGTTTGGAATCATTTTGAAAAACAAATTTAGGGGAGAAAAAAACACATCCGACAAACAAACAAAAAAGATTCTTCTTCAGTATAATCCTTTCCCGAATTCCTCCCAGACCAAGCTGACCCTGTTTTCTACGGCAGCATGGCCTTTTCCCACAGGGTTCCGGTTCCACGGCGGCAGCAGGCGGAAGGATACGTGCCGGCCTGAGTTTTCAGGTGGAGGCGGAAGTGGTGCTCATCCACGTAGTGCGACTCCATGGAGTGAACGACGCGAGCTCGCACAGCCAGGGGCCTTCGGTGAAGAACACGCAAAGGTGTTTTCTGGTCGATCTTTAAGTCCTAGGGGAGAATATGACACACAGTCCCAGAGTCAGAGCTTTGCCACCCAGAGAAGCTTGTCTTAGCCCTTCCCTCGCCATCCAAAGTTCAGCACAGATGTTTCTTCTAGAGGACTCCATCTATCACGGGGGGGACACTAATGGTAAAATGTATTGTGTCCCCTTAGGTTCAAACTCTGTGGGACTTCTCATAACCCAGTCTATCATTACTCGCTTTCTGGGCCCCAGTAACCTCGCCATTTGAAGTAAATAGGTCTTTGAAGTATACACGTCTCTTTTACTCTCATATTTAACAAATTAGTGAAGGCCGTGGAGTTCTGGCCTGCCCTTTAGGTCCATCGGGGTCCTCTAAAGGACAAGGCCCTTACCTTTGCTTTCTAACCCAACAGAGCAACCCAGGAGTGGGGATTTCAGGCTGGGGTGAGAAATGGCATCAGTTGGGTGTATGGCGGTTTGCATTTGTTTGAGACAAGGTCTCGCTGTCACCCAGGCTTGAGCGCAGTGGTGCAATCTCGGCTCACTACAACCTCCACCTCCCGGGTTCAAGCGATTCTCCTGCCTCAGCCTCCCAAGTAGCTGGGATTACAGGCACGTGACACGCCCGCATAAAAAAAATTTTTTTTTTGGTAGAGGTGTAGTTTCACCACATTGGCCAGGCTGATCTCCAACTCCTGACCCGAGGTGATCTGCCAGCCTCAGCATCCCAAAGTGCTGGGATTACAGGCGTGAGCCACCGTGCCTGCCGAGCTTGCGTGTTTTAAGGAGAACCACATACCTAAAAGACTGCATGTCTTTTTACATTTCAGATTTTTTAGGGACACAGGCTTGTTTTTCTCACGAATTGTTCAAGTTAGAGATTTTCTTTTATGTCACAAGATAAAAATTAAGAAACACGTTAATGCTGTGCTCGCTTCGTCAGCAGATATACTAAAGAAATAGACGTTAATGCTGTAAAAGGTCAACTAATTCCAAGTTTTAAAAATAAATGTTGGGCATAACCAGAAATTTGGGTTCATAAGAACTGAATCCTCTGCAATTTCTTGTTGGAACAACTCTTCCTAATTTCCATGGTTCTTGAGTGCAGGAAAGCCTGCTAAGGAAAGAAAGGTCTGGGTTGGGTCTCTCCTCTATCAAGTTCTCCACTAAGAAAAACTGAGCAAGTTCTGACAAGGTCCACATTTGAAAGGGTGTGACTGCTTTTATCAGCATGGTGAGTCAATGGCTCCTCCTAACTCTGTGGTTTTTATCATTCTTTTATTTTGTTATAGAAATACTTTGTCCTGATGAGATAAGCTGTCTCCATAAAATCTGATTTTTCTCTGGTCAAAGAGACAATAAAAATAATACATAAATAAAGGACAAGGCTGAACTGTGCAGGGATCTATAAAGACATGGCTTCCATTTTAGAGTAGAGAAACAGTGGGCCTTTAAATTAATAACTATCTATGGAGTTCTCCTCTCCCCTGCTTCCTTTACCTTTAGAGTAACTTCCAGTACTTTGACCATGAGCCAGTCAGTCAACAGAAATACCACGAGCCTCACGTCTTTTTTGGTCTGTTTGTCTTCATTTGACAAAAGGAAACCACTTCATTTATTCTAACATTGCACTCTGCTGCTCCCATACTGCTAAGCTTTCAGAAACACACACACACACACACACACACACACACACACACACAAATATAAGCTTTTTTTTTTTTTAAGAAATAGGTTGCTCCTAAAGAGGGGATAAGTAGTAAATTTGAAGTGACTTTTTCTCAGAATGGTGAAGTAAGTCAGTTTTTATAATTTTTATGCCAACTGGAATATTTGAAGACTAAAAACATTATTTGAAATTAACTAGTTTATCAGTCTACTTGGGCTATGGACCATTAAATAGACCCTATCACCACTTAGTCTGTACCTATAAAAATCGTCTTTCAGCCCAGGCTGGAGTGCAATGGCGCAATGATGGTTCACTGGCCTCCACCTCCTGGGCTCAAGCAGTCCTCCTGCCTTGGCTTCCCAAAGTGTTGGGATTATAGGCGTGAGTCACTGCACCTGTCCTCAGCATTATTTCTGAATTATCTCTATGGCTACCCCCAAACGATGAACCTATTTTTTTAACCCCTAAACTATGAACATATTTTTTTAATGAGTTTATTTTTCCCACAGCATTCTCAATGACTCATACAACCCATGTGAAGGCATAGAGAAATTCAGAAATTCATTTTGCAATCTTAAAGATAACTGTCTATGTTATAACTACCATCCTAAGAACCTTACATAGTACAGCCAAAAGCCAAAGGGCCTTAGCTATAGAATCACAGAACCTGAGAACTGAAGAGGCCATTGGAGATGATCTAGTGCATCCCCTCATTTTATAAATGACTTTCTTTAAGCCGGTGAATGATTTGTATGTTTTCACCAAAATACTCATACTATAAACATTATTCTGTACTTTGCTTTTTTTTTCATGCCATAGGTGCTCCTATGAGTTATAGATATAGACATATATCTTTTTTCCCAGCATTTTTAGGTACATACTAATAGGTAAATTAAATAGGGTCATATGCTGGGTTTTGTTTTGAGACAGAGTCTCATTCTGTCCCCCAGGCTAGAGTGCAACGGCGCAATCTCAGCTCACTGCAACCTCTGACCCTTGGGTTCAAGAGAGTCTCATGCCCCATCTTCCCAAGTAGCTGGGACTACAGGCATGCACCACCATGCCTGGCTAATTTTTTGTATTTTCAGTAGAGATGGGGTTTCACCATGTTGGCCAGGCTAGTCTCAAACTCCTGGCCTCAGGCGATCCACCCACCTCAGCCTCCTAAAGTGCTGGGATTACCAGTGTAAGCCACCACGCCCAGCCTGATTTTGTTTTTTTAATAGCTGTATAATATCCCAATGTACTCTACTATTTCCTTATTGAGGGACATTGATTTTGTTCCCACTTTTTTGTTGTTGTTGATTTTGCCACTTAAAGCCATTAAACATCATGTACATATTATGCACTGGAGTTTTATTTCTACAGGACATATCAGTGTATTTAAAATTTTTGCAGTCATTGCCATGTTGTTTTTGAAAACGACTGAAACACTACATTTCTACTGAGAACTCTCCTCTACTCCAACCCACTGATAGGTATTATTAGTCTAAGGGGAATAAAGTGATGTCTTATTGTTACATCAATCTGGAGGTGGAAACTTTTCAAATGATTCTTGGCCACTTGTTCTTTTTGCAGCTAACTGGTTCATATTCTTTGTCTATTTTTATCTGTTGTGTGTTCATATTTTTCATGATAATATAAATCCTATTTATAGTATCTTTTGCCATACAATTTGTTTTCTACATAATCCTCTATATGTGTATACATATACATATATATGTGTTTGTATGTTCTTAAATCAGCAGTCCCCAACCTTTCTGGCACAAGGGACCAGTTCTGGGAAGACAATTTTTCCATGAACTGGGGAAGGTGGGTATGGTTTGGGGATGATTTGAGCACATTACTTTTATTGTGCAGTTTATTTCTATTAGTATTACATTGAAATAATTTTACAACTTACCATAATGTAAATTCAGTGGGAGCCCTGAGCTTGTTTTCCTATAACTAGAGGGTCCAATCTGGGGGTGATAGGAAACAGTCACAGATCATCAGGCAGTAGATCCTTATAAGAAGCATGCAACCTAGATCCCTCAGATGTGTGGTTTCCAATAGGGTTTGCGCCTTTATAAGAATCTAACGCTGCCACTGATCTGACAGGAGACCAAGCTCAGGTGGTAATGTGACTGATGGGGAGCAGCTGTAAACACAGATGAAGCTTTGCTCTCTCACCCGCCACTCATTTTCTGCTGTGTGGCTGGATTCCTAACAGGCCACGGACTGGTACTACCAGGGGGTTGGAAACCCCTGGCTTAAATCACAACATATCATCCTCTATAGATTCTATACTTTATTTTTTTTCCTTAGCACTTACCAGAAACATTTTCCTGTGTCAATAAATATTTATCTATCATATAATTTTCAATGGCTGAATAGTGGTAGTCCATTATACAGATAAGCCATTAATATTAAACCAGTTCTTTCTAGTAGGTCATCCAGATTGTTGCAAAATATTGCCTATTTAAACAATGTGGGAACTATGTGCCTCTCTGTGCCTATGTATGCTCATTCCTTGCATTTGAAGGTAAACTATTTTTATAAGAAGAAGTGGGGGCAGGTGGGAAGAAATATGCAGACGAACAGGCAGATACTCTACCGTGACATGCTCAGGTATAGGAAAACTTCACAGGTGCCAAAATGCATGTGCTTTACATATATATTATCATGTGTTTTATTCATGTACTTAATCTCACCATCAGTTCTATTAGATAAGTGCTATTTTATATTTGACAGATGACCAAAAATAATAATAGCATTGCCAAGTGTTTTCTATATGCCAAGTACTGTTCTAAGTGCTTTATCTAATTAAACTCATTTAATTATTTTAACTAATTTTATAGATGAAGAAAGTGAAGCAGAAAGAGGTTAAGTAACTTATCCAAAGTCACACAGCTAAGAAATGCAGATCCAGGATTTGCACCCAGGCAATCTGTCTTCAGAGTGGGGCTCTTCACCACTGGCCACACTGCCTCTCCAGCAGGTTAGATTAACTGCACGGTCCTTCAGCTACTCAGTGGCAGAACCAGGCTTAGAACCCAGGTCTTGCAGACCCCAAAGCCCATGCCCTGTGACTTGCTAGTAATAAACAAGAAGACAATGGGGTCTTTGATAGGCAACAGAATAATGAAATAAAAAGAATAAGCACATTTAAACTACCTTTATGTCATTCAGGAATTCAATGTCTTTCTTCTGTATCACTTTATTTGTCCATATTAAGGCACTGTAGGTCTTTGTCTTTTCTTCTTCACCTTCTTTCATATGTCCTATTGCCTCTCTAAACAAAAACAATTTTTAAAAGTTTGTCCAAATATATAAAATACAAACAAGTCTTGCCCTAAGTTAACCTTTCTTTAAAAATAATTCCAATGAGATATAACTTACATATAATTGCCCAGTTTTAACTGTACAATTCAATGGTTTTTAGTATGTTTTCAGAGTTGTGCAGCTATGGTAACAATCTAGTTTTAGAATACTTTCACCACCCTGAAAAAGAAACTTTGTACCCATTAGCGTCACTTCCCATTATTATTTTCCTCCAGCCCCAGATAACCATTAACTGACTTTTCATCTCTATAGATTTACCTATTCTGAACATTTCATATAATGAAATCATACAGTATGCGGTGCTTGGTGTCTGGCTTCTTTCATTTCATAATGTTTTCAAGGTTCATCCATGTTGCAGCATGTGTCAGTACTTCATTCCTTTTTATTACCAAATATTCCATTGTATGGATGTATCACATTTTGTTTATTTATAAACACTTGGGTAGTTTCTACTTCTTTGCTATTGTAGAATAATGCTACTATGAATATTCATGGACAAGTCTGTGTAGATGTATGTTTTCATTTCTCTTGTATATGCAATATCTAGAAGTGGTTATGATTTGCATTTCCCCAGTGACTAACGATGTTGAGCATTTTTTCATGTGTTCATTGGCTATTCCTATATCCTCCCTGGGGAAATGTCTACTTGATCATTTCCCCATTTTTAACTGGGTTGTTAAGAGTTCTTTATACATTCTGGGTACAATTCCCTTATCTAGATATATGACCTGGAACTGAAACGTCTCTTTTGAAATAATCTCCAGTGAGCCTACTCTTACCTTGTGACAAGCTGCAAGTCACGTACTTGGATTTTGTTAGATGAGTTATTAATTTTCTGTATAGCAGAAAAAGAAAAACAATTAGCAAGTCTAGCTCCGTTACAGAGTTGCAGAAACATGACGATTTCCATGTCATGAAGTGGTTTACCTGCTGAAGTTCCTTAATTTCTTGTGAAGTGAAATGTACTCTATGAGGATTCACCAGCTCAATTGCAAAGGGCCTTCCTGGCAGCACACACCCCGTCATGAAACAGAAACGTGTTGATGGAGTTAACATTTGGGCTAATGCAAGAGGGTTAGGAGGTGTGAAAAATGGGTTGAGCGCTAGAGGACTGAAAGTTTAGTGACATGACTACATCTGAGGGAGGGAAGAATGTGTGAGAAGAATCAAGGGGCTTTTTGTGGGGGCAGAGGGGCTGCTAAACCCCAGCACAGGCAGTATGTGAGAATGACTGCTTTCCCAAAGGTCCATGAACAAGCCTGTGTTAATTACAAAATGCAGTTCAGATAACCACTAATTAACTTGGTTACACTAATGTAAAGTTGTCACATTGCAGCAATGCCCTGTTGAAATCCATCCTCCTAGTGATCCACTATTAAAAGGGAAAAGCTTTGGTTCCATGAGAGGAAGGAACTATATAAATCTCAAATAGTTCAGGATTAAATGTCATCATCTTTCTGGTAATGTAACAGGGTAAAATGAGAGATATGAAGGTTAAGACAGCGGAATCACTTTTTAAATAGAGATATACATTTTGAAAACTGTACTGGTCCTCCTGAAATGTTATTAAATGAAACAATTAATAATCAGACTTTTGAAAAAAAAATCAAGCACCTCTTTGTTAATGTACATACAAGTCCCTTATAACCTACAGGTATGCAATCAGGATGGCCTCCGAAGAAATGATTCCTGTTAAGGTGTATTTCATATAATTCATAAAAGGACCTCTATAATCCACAAAGCTTCCTCCCTTGGAGAAGCTCTGGGCCTTGCTCACTTTGGTTTTCACTGAGTGACTATGCTAAGCCTGCTGTCTATAAAGGATGATAATCAGAAAGTTAGTTCTTATCAGGTGATGCTATTGCCATCTTACCATTTCCTAATGTTCTCACATCTACATCTTCTCTTCCAGAGGATGAAAAATTAAAACCTTTGAAAAGCAGATAAAGAAAAAAAATTAGAGACATAACAGCCCTAAGATATTCATTCCCAACCTTTAGTAGAAACCCAATTGAAGGTCTTCAACAATCTGCAGGAGAATCTCAAGGAACAGTCATCATCCCACCTCTAATGTCAATCTCTACTAAAAATAGTAATGCTAATAGTAAACACCATTTATTGAGCACTTATTATATGCCAGTCATTGGACTAAAATTTTTATATATATTATTTAAATTTTTTTTTTTTTTTTTTTTTAGAAATGAGGTCTTACTCTGTCACCCAGGCTAGAGTGCAGCAGCGTGATCATGGCCCACTGCAGCCTCAAACTCCTGGGCCTAAGCAATCCTCTTGCCTGAGCATCCCAAGTAGCTAGGACCACAAGTGTGCACCAACACACCTAGCCAATTTTTTAATTTTTGTAGAGATGAGGTCTTGCTTTACTGCCCAGGCTGCTCTTTAACTCCTGAACTCAAGCTATTCTCCTGCCTTTGCCTACCAAAGCACCAGGATTACAGGTGTCAGCCACCACACCTGGACCATGTACTATTTAATCCTTATTATAACCTTATAAAGTAGGTATAAAAGAACGCTAGGCTTCAGAAAGTTAGGTAGTGTTCCCAAGGTCACACAACTAAATGGCAGAGCTAGGTGTTTCTGATGTTAAAATCAGAACTTAACTACCATCCCATGGGGAAGCCGAGGCAGAGCGTTGTTTGGAAGAAGACCCCACCACCACCCTGGCCGTAAGCTTATGGTGAAAACTCTATCATCTTTCTTTCTTTCCTTAAAACAGAACAAAGGAAAAACATTTATTATTTAAGAATTAAACTCCATGAAAGAAAAAGGAGGGAAAAAAAAAGGTTTGACTCTAAAAAGCAAATTCATTATATATGCCATCAAACCTAAGCTGGAACCATGATAAAACCCAGTGTGTGCTCTAAGATAAATAGATCATCACAGACTAAAAGCTGCAAATATTGGAAGGGGAAAATGGTTTAAAAAAAAAGGCAAGGGGCTTACTCAACAACTTTTTTAAACATAGAACTAGGCCAAGCAGGAAGTAGGAGTCTGTGAACCACTAAGTTCCAAAGAACCCTCCATTCTGTGTTTATACTCCAGTGTCAAGTTACTAATAAATCCATAGCAACATCAGTATCTTCTAGTCAGAGTCAACAGACTCAAGCTGTAGCACTAACAGACGGATGGCCACAGCTCAGTGGTAAATTCAAAAACAGCATCTGGGAAGCTGAAGATGCAGACTCCTTGGGGCTATGATTCGTCTTATACCTGCCCACCCCCGTCTCCCAGTCAGCCCTGTCAGGAAAACAGGGGGTCCACAGTGACTGAACAAGAACCTGTGACTGGTAGGGGTGAAGGGAATGAACAGGCCTCAAATAGTTAAGTCTACTAGTAACTGAAGCAGCAGAAATCTCAAATTCATAAGTTAGCCATAAAACTTCCCACAAATTCCAGCCCATCAGTAAGAAAGAGGTACAGAAAGCAAGGTCCTTGAGAAGGCCACCAAAGCATTTGATCCAGACTAAAGGAGAAGGCATATTTATTGATCTTTTAGAAAAATGTTTCAAACCTGAAAATTAAGGAAACATCCTTGGACCCCAGAGTGAGAGAAACTTTGGGAGGCAAACCTGAAAACTTATTAGTGTGCAATTATGAATAGCAGCTGACAAAAAAGGAAAAGAAGCCACCGCCTTAAGTACTAGAAAATATATGCTTAAAACTTAGTTGAATTTTTAAAACTCACATTATGCCTTGTCTCATCCCCCTAAAAAAAAAAAAAAAAATCAAGGGCAAGAATGATCAGGAACTATAAGTGGTTCAGCTAATCTGCAGTGGTCCTCGTACCTGGGGCAGGCAGACAATGGGACTGAAAGATGGGCAGAGGCCAGACAATGAAAGCCCTAGAATATCCAGGTTAGTGGTTTGGACTTCATCCTGTAGCTAGTCATTGACCAGTTTTTAGCAGGGAACTGATGAGGAAAATATTTATTCAATAAGTGAATTAATATATTAGGATAAAATTTCTTAGACATACAGATTTTTGAGAGCATGTCAAAATTTATTACTCATTAGGGAGTTAACAAGTAGATAATAAGCCATGCCAGTCCAAAGTGACTGAGAAAGAAGTTGGTATATCCCACATAGGGGAAGGGATGTTTATATAGGTAGCTACACTGCTCCATGTAATACTGGCTTAGTTTACAGAACTTTAAAACATAGGGGTACCACAGTTAGAACCATCTTCCCAGAGTTGTCAGATGAGAACCACTAATCAATAATAGTAAGTAATATATCTGAGAAGCACAGGTTCAGCAAATTTATGTTATTGATCAGAGATTTCAAACAACAAACGTTTATCCCCTGACAGGGAGCCAGTGAGCACTGAGGCCCAAAGGTCTGCTTTTTCTCTGGGGGCTCTCAATAAATTATGTCAGCACACATTTACAGCCGTCAAGCATACAATATGCTTTGCTTTCTTTTCAGTTTGGGGATAATTTACCCCACTCAAATGGAAAATGACAACAAACCATCTTCATTAAAGATTGTAAGGGGGAAAACACAACTGTTTCAGAGCCAGTCTTCCAGTCAGCCCTAGAGATAACAGGGGCTTCCCTGGGGCCCAAATAGAACTGAAACTTTCTTGAATCTTCTTAAAGAAAAGGAGTAAAGTGGTATAAGGGAAATGGCTATGCTTTAGTCAGGAGTAGGCTGAGGCGGCCTTCCAGTGTAGCATGACTCAGCCTGTTTAGAGCACAGGCGCACAACTCCATACCTAATGCAACTATGCCACATGAGGTGCATTAGGTGATCACTTACGTGAGCTAGTGCCTGGCTTGGAGCTACTATTGTCTGTAAAAGGTATAACTACCCTGCTGACACTGTACATACCACTCGCACCGGGGCTTGTGCCCAGAGAGAATATAAAGCCATGTTCAAACTCCCTACAATTCCTCCAGTGTTCTTTCAGCTGCCAGCCACTCATCCACCCACTGCCTTGGTCCTCAGCTTGGGCTAGAACCCAACACTTGCTGTGACTCTTGATGTAGCCAGCAGGATACTGAGATTTAGAAGTGACAACACCCCTCTTCCCTGAGATTGGGATGATGCAGCTGAGATCACCTTCTAACAGCCAAGCAGGCCATTCAGCAGGCACAAGCCCTTTGGATTCACATGCTCCAACTGCACTGTGGATGGGGCCCACACCTGTGCTGAGGTGACCAATGTTTTCAACTGTTGGATCTGTACTGCCCTTCCAGCAGCAGCTCAGATGGCTTGGCCTGGCACATACATCCTGTGTCTGCAGCGAACTGGACATGGTTGGAGACCTGGGGTCCCATGGCTGATGCCTGGAACACAATGCACAAGCTTTGGACAAAGGATGCTGCAAGACCCACAGCACACTCACCCCCTGGCTGGCCTGTAGCGTTTATGATGGGTGGAGCTAGCTAGTGGGGGAACATATAGTACCCCCAGCCCAAGCACTGTGGTACATAGAGCAACACTGGGGTAATATCAGTGTGGGATGGGTACCCATCACAGCCTGTGTAAACATAACACAATGTTGTACCTTTATCCTGGATAATTAGCAGAACATAAGATCAGCCCTGCAAGGGGTCTCACAGCAGATTAAGGTAGTCGAGGACACCCTCAGCCTAGGGAAATGGCTGCACATTTAGTCAGGAATAGACCAGGTGGCTGGCCTTCCAGCACAGCATGACTCAGTGGGTTTAGTGTGCAGGTGCACAACCCCACACATTATGTAACCACACCACGTGAGGCACATTAGGTGATCACTCATGAACTTGTGCTTGGCTCAGAGCCACTATTGTCTGTAAAAGGTATAACTACCCTGCTGATGCTATACATATAGCTCGCACCTGGGCTTGTGCCCAGAGGGAGAGAATAGAGCCATGTCCAAAACTCCCTATGATTCCTTGAGTGTTCTTTCAGCTGCCTGCCACTCATTCACCCACTCTAGCTTGGGCTAGAACCTGACACTTGGTGTGACAGGTGGCCCCAAAAAGAACCCAAATGAAACTTTTTGTGCTAAAGCTTTATTTTCAGCCCTTCATAACTTGCATAAGTCTTATGTGATAATCCATTTGCAAATACCAAATTAACTGGGCAAACGCTCATGGCAATAGCCCAGGGTCTTTACTGCTAAGATTTTGGAAAATATTAGGGTGCTGGGTTACTTTTTTTTTCTGTCCAGTAAACAATTCTTAAAGACCCTTAAGCTGGGCATGATGGCTCACGCCTGTAATCCAAGCACTTTGGAGGCCAAGGCGGGTGGATCACCTGAGGTCAGGAGTTCAAGACCAGCCTGACCAACATGTTGAAACCCTGTCTTTAAAAAATAAATAAATAAATAAAGACCCTTAAAAAAGGGCCACCTACATGATAGGCAACAAATTATAAGAGGAATATAGTTTGAAGTATTTCTCTTTCCTCCTTCCAAGTGAGGGAGCTGGAAGGGTCAGCGATATCTCATCTAGACCATGTGTTTGTCATTATCAAAGCATGCTTATCTTAAGGTCTTTCAGAGACAAGGATGGATTTCTAGCTGGTTTGTCAAAAAAAAGGTTTTCTGGCTGAGCGTGGTGGCTCACGCCTATAATCTCAGCACTTTGGGAAACCAAGGTGAGTGGATTGCTTGAGCTCAGGAGTTTGAGACTAGCTTGGCAACATGGCAAAACTCTGTCTCCACAAAAAATACAAAAAAATTAACCAAGCATGGTGGCACATGCCTGTAGTCCCAGCTACTTGGGAGGCTGAGGACAGGAGGATTGTTTGAGCCCAGGAGGTCAAGGCTTCATTGAGCCATGATCACGCTACTGCACTACAGCCTGGTCAACAAAGTAAGACTCTGTGTCAAAAAAAAAGGTTTTCTAATTATGCTAGGAGTCTCATTCCAAACAGTAACATTATTCACGCCCTGCAGTTTTTCCTGATGTGTAACACAATTTCCTGTGATTAAAATCACAGGACTTTATGCTGCCTTTGACCTGACAGGCCTGTTGAGACAAGGAAAACATAAACCTGACAGGACCTGACTCATCTCACAAACCTAGGCTCGTTAATACCTAAATTCAAAAACAATACAGCTGCTATTCAGCCTTTGCAAAATGGTTCCTGTTGATTTACTTTCTCTAGGCCTGAACTTTATTCCAGGACACTTTATAGGTTAAGACAGAAGCCAAACACTTGCAGTGATTACTCTTGAAGAGGCACTGGATGTTGAAGATGTGTTTTAATTTCCTCATATTCCCCCAAAGAGGCCAAGGCTGAGGTGTACCAGGGTCAGGGTTTAGGTGCATTCATTTAAAGTGGTTTCAGTTGTTTTGTAGTTTCAGTTGTTTTGGATTTCCCCAGGAGAGAACAGTCATTTTATTTATTTATTTATCATTTTTTTTAGGCAGAGTCTCACTCTTTCACCCAGGCTGGAGTGCAGCAGTGCGATCTCGGCTCACTGCAAACTTTGCCTCCTGGGTTCAAGCAATTCGTGCCTCAGCCACCCGAGTAGTCTCTGAGACTACAGTTGCGCGCCACCACGCCCTGGCTAATTTTCATATTTTTAGTAGATATATATGGTCTCACCATGTTGCCCAGGCTGGTCTTGAATTCCTGGCCGCAAGTGATCCACCCGCCTCGGCCTCCCAAAGTGCTGGGATTGCAGGCACGTGCCAATGCGCCCGACAGAGCAGTCATCTTGAGAGAGGACAGGCAGATATTCTCAAGTGCCTTGGCTGAAATCCAGCCCAGACTAGCAGCACCCAGGACATGATGATCCCTGTTCACAGGAAGCCTGTGGCCAAGAGTCCCAGACTTGGTAGTGATGAACAAAATACAGAAATCTTTCCTGCCACCCCCAAGATATCTATTCATGAATGTCAGTGTATTAAATATATGGCCAGGTGCAGTGACTCATGCCTGTAATCCTAGCACTTTGGGAAGCCCAGGCAGAAGGATCACTTGAGCCCAGGAGTTCGAGACCAGCGTGGGCAATGTAGTGAGACCCTCAACTCTAAAAATATATTGAAACATAACCGAGCATGGTGGTGCATACCTGTGGTCCCAGCTACTCAGGAGACTGAAATGGGAGGATTGCTTGAGCCTGGGAGGTTGAGGCTCCACTCCAGCCTGGGTGACAGGGTGAGACCCTCTCTCTCTCTCAAAAAAAAAAAAAAGACAATCACATATTAAGATTTGGTCAGGTGGGGTGGCTCATGCCTATAATCCCAGAACTTTCGGAGGCCAAGGCAGGCAAATTGTTTGAGCCCAGGAGGTCAAGGCTGCAGTGAGCTGTGATCGTGTTACTGCACTCTAGCCTGGTTGATACAGCAAGCCCCTATCTCAAAAAAAAGAAATAAAGTATGAAGATTGTAACACTTACTCTCTGCTTTGAATACTGTCAACAGGTGATCTGAAATTAATTCTTCCACCGAAGATTCCAGCTTCCTTTCTCCATCAATTATCCAAGGAGTTTGTGGTAGATTCCTGGAGTATTTATTATATCTCCCTGAGAAATAAAGAATCAGGTAGCCTGGATGGAATGGAGTGATTAACATAATACGATAAAAAGAGAAGCAACAACTATTTAATGAGTAAATAAATAACGGCCCATATCCTAAGGGCTAAGATATTAAACAAGGCCTATCCTTTACCTAACTAACAATCCAATTTGGAGACCTGGTACATAGACATGTAGATAATTAAACAGCAAGGTTTAAAGTAACAATAAAACGGATGGGTAAATACATGACATGCATGGCACATCAAATGAATTTGAAAGGAATACTCACTATATTTAATTTGATTGGCTGACTGAACAAGTTACATAATCTTATGAATGCACCAAGGATTAAAAACACACACACACACAAGCAAACTTGCTTTTACGCCTCATGAATAAAGCTACAGTAAAGCAGGTAGCTTTCATTGCCCTAAGATAAGATATTATAGTCAAGGCTGAAGAGCAATTTCATTTCAGCTATTGCTATAAAACAGTTGTAACTTTCAAACAAAACTTTGTCTGCCAGATTACCTTTTGGGAAAGTCAATGAAAAATTTCTTTCCAGTGGAAGCCAAGTGGTTAGTCATTTTGGAGATAATAAATTGTTTTTTCAAGTTTGCCTTTATATTATAAAATAACCTCTGTCCTGCTATTTTTCTCCAAACCAGTTTTGGGTCTCCACATCTACCCATATTTCTGCTTGGCTATCTCTGATGAAAACTATTAAAACCTGGGAAGTGCATTTTTCTTTGGCATGGCATTTAAAATAACTGATCTCCTGAGTGATTCTTTAGAATGCCCACAAAACCTCAAATAAGCTTGGCTATCAATGCTACTTCTCAAGAGAGTAAACTTACTAGAATCTAATAACAACAACAAGAATAAACTAGAATAGGAGTCAGTTGAGTTATCAGAAAGGAGAGTACGTTCACAGTGTATGTATATTCTAGACTAAATATTTTACCAGCCACAAAAACAGCACCATGAGCACATTCAATTTCAAGAACAGTGCATGTAGCCTTTGGTGAGTCTGGAGGACAAGGAAACTGCCTGAAAAACAAAATAAATGTTATAGCTATTTTCCAGACATAATATTGAATCACAAAACTTAGATGAATCAGCATTGTCTGAGACACGCACAGAGCCCAAGTCTCCCGCTAACTTTTAGTTTTGGAACAATACAGGTCTTGCAGGCCTGTGGAATACCACTTTTAACATAAGAGAGTGGCAGTAAGTACATAAGGGCTCTGCTGCTACCTTTCACCCTCAGGAGGCCTTATCTTCCTAGGCAAAAACCGCAGTTACTTTTGCACCAACCTAACGCTTTCCGAAAGCCTCCAGATTTGAGGGAAAAATCCATACATAGGAAGAGGAAGCCCCTTCAGGCTCATTTAACCATTTTGCTGTCCATGGTCACCTGCAGTTTACTGCTGACTCTACCCTCCTTATCACATCATTTTTAAAATGCATTGAAGGATCTTCTGGAAAGAAAACTACAGTAATATTTTATTTAATAAAATGAATGTACCAAGAATTAAAATGTAGGGTTTATTGCATTTATCTTATTTTACCATATTTTAACAAGTGAGGAAACTCATGAGCCTTCCTCTGCCCCTTCTGGAGATGAACGATACTAGGAAATACAGGACTAAGATTGGGCTAGAATGTCAAGAAATCTAGCTCCAGATCCACTCTCTTACTACCTTAGGCAAGTCAACTCCCTCTTTGGATACCAATACCCTCTTCTATATAAAGAAGTTAGACTTGATTCGACTGGGGGTGATGGCTCACACCTGTAATCCCAGCACTTTGGGAGGCTGAGGCAGGTGGATCACTGGATCACCTGAGGTCAGGAGTTCAAGACCAGCCTGGTCAACATGGCGAAACCCCGTCTCTACTAAAAATACAAAAAATTAGCCGGTCACTGGTAGCAAGCACCTATAATGGCAGCTACTTGGGAGGCTGAAGCAGAAGAATCACTAGAACCCAGGAGGTGGAGGTTGCAGTGAGCCGAGGTTGTTCCACTGCACTCCAGCCTGGGCAACAAAAGTAAAATTCCGTCTCAAAAAGATAAATAAATAATTTTTTAAAAGTTAGACTTGATTCATAAATTCAAATATGAATTTGACAAACATTTACTGAACACCACTACATGCCAGGTACTGCACCAAGGGTTGGAGAGAGAACAATGACTAAGACACATTCCTGGCCCCTGAAATATACCATCTTGTTTCAGGGTAATCCAGCTTATTTCTAATATTCCCTTTATCCTAAAATTTCATGATGCTTCATTGTTCCTATACTTCTACTTACTTAAAGAAATCCTCTTCTTTTATCTTATTCAAGGCTTTTATAACTGCCATTCTAGTGAATACAGACTATATAGGGTAAAATGAGAAGAAAAGACATTTTACTATTCAGACAAGAAAATGTCAGAGGTCAAACACAGAACATGGTTGGAGAAATTATATCATTTCATATACTTAAAGGGAGAAATACTTAAGCTTTTCAAGAAAATAAATAAAACTTGAGCATTCATGTTAGTTCTGCAACTGGCATACCTCTGCAACCTTCTCTCTTCAATCTGGTCTACGTCTATAACAACAGGTAGATCTAGCAGAACAGGTCTCCTTCACCACGCTGTCCCACTTCCCTCAAATTATGGTATAATTCAAATACAAACAATGATGACACTGTAGGAAATGTGATTTAATTTTTTTCCCTTGACCTCAAGAGGAATATAGATTGATTCAGCTACCTTTTCTTTCCTACGTTCCTTCAGAGGCTACAGTATGTAATTTAGGAGTTGGCTGCCAGAGTAAGGGATAAACCAGAGCCAACCTGCCTGCCCTGGCATCTAGCAACTCAGTAGCAATCACCAGCCACAAAGTAAGCAAATCCACTGTACTGAACAGAAAGGCATTTACAACAAATGTTCCACTTGGGTTTTTTAAGATAAGAAAAGCCAAATTGTACAGTAGGCACACTAGAACTAATTAGCACATATATACGTGGCTTACTATGATAAATCACAATTATTTCTTCTGTTATGAGAAAACGCATTTGACTGAAAAGGATTACAATGTAGGCAGCTCAACAGTTTATCACCAAAGGAATGATTTTTTTCAAAACCATATTCTAGGGAACACTATGGCATTCTACAAGATACCATAGGGTTACAACTGAAAATGAAGTGCCTAATTGATAAGATATGAAATCTTAGACCTGAGAAAAAATCTCAAAAGGTCATTCAATTTGCTCCCAGCCGTGAGGCAAGAAAATTATACTTGAGACTCTACAACTCCAACTGGCCAAATGGTGTGGTGTCTATGATGCTTTAACAAAACTCTCCTTATCCTATTACTTGATGCCTATTATTATATTTCCTCAAGGGTAAATAAAATAAAACTAGATCTTCAATATAGATACATCTTACAGGTTATCTGGACAGAGCTTCCCAACTGGCATGGCAAAGCAGTGGACTATGGTTGTGCCAAGATGTTGATTTCTTTAGTTCACAAGGGCTGTTGAGCAGGGCCTCAGACAGTGGAAACCCCAGGCCTGGTGCTGCCAATCTGAAGCAACTCCATCTGTTAACCTCAGGGTGCTGAACAAACATGGTAATGTTCTAGATGTACCATGACACGAGAAAAGTAGGGAGCTGCTGCTTTAGGCTCAGTCTGCATTTCTAAATGTTTCTGCACAGGGCATTCGGCAAATGTTACAATCTTTTTCCCCCCGTTCTAAAAGGCCCAGCAATTAGTCAAAGCAAGAGGCAAAACCAACAGCTGTATATGTGACAATGAACTACGTTCTTTTGAACAATCACAACAACAAAATGAATGTCAGTGAAACTGTATGAATGCCTGAGTCCATGTACGAAACCACCTACGAAACTGGGGCATGAAAGATAACCAATATTGCACCACATCATTCTATCCTGACGTGATACGAGCTAAAAGTGTATGTTAACTAATTTGACCATTAACGTGAAGATCAGCTAATATTAAGATGATAAAGAAGAGTTTTAATAAAATGCCCTTTTTGCAAATGTAGCCCGAAAGAGGCCATGTTAATTCAGGACTGTCCTAAACAAAGTAACTTACATTTCTACAAAATGGATGTTAGCTGAAAGTTTGGAATGCTGCTGATACTTAACACGGATTTTCCCTGATGATGTAATTTGGGGGATTAAAATCTAAACATCGAATTTAATGAGTAATACTAACATCACTGAAACACTCGTTCTAAATTTAACCTTGTCAGGGAGCAATCTAGACACTGACACAAACATGAGGATGTTTGTGTGCTACGACTTCCTAGCCTGAGATGAACGTTGAAAAAGTAGAAAAAAAAATTAATGTAGCAAATGGAAATATTTAGACTGATTCTTAGTATAATAGAGTTGCCATGTTTCTAATACATATCCTTTTGGTTGCAAATTTGAATTTTCGGCTCAGACAAAACTCACTCAAGAGTAAGAAGTGGGAACCCTTTCTTACCTGTTTGTTTTTGGCTGGCTTAAAACAATCTGGGCATTTCACAGCTCTAAAATAAAATTCAAGTTCATATAAAAGGTTATTGAGTTTATTTGGGGGTGGATATAATTCAAATATATTTTATACAAAATGGCTGCTAAACTCAGGTCATCAGGAGCAGACAAAATGAGTCCCTGTATAAACTATATTGGTTTGCCCAGGATCCTATGTTTGAGGGCACATTTTACTTTATTCTTTTTGAGGGCACATTTTAAACTTACTAAGACATAACGAGTTCGAAAATGCTTATTAGGAAGAGAAGCAATACTATTTTCATGAAAACCAAACAGCATTAACAATTTTACACAATTGACATTGTTTACATGGCAACTTACAGGAAGTGGCAATCCTCAACTGTTTCTGGGTGAGCAAAGACCACACTCACTTCAAACAAGCTCTAAAAATTATAAAGACAGTTTAAATATGAGCAAAAGGAAACTAACATCTAACAACTTATGAATGGAAATAGAAATTAACTCTCAAAGATTGGCTCAGAAAAGAATGAGGAGAAAAACTGGAAATACTACTGCTCTCAAATCAACTGTTCATAGGGCAGCTGTAAAGGAAATCGTTTTTTGTTTTTTGTTTTTAGCTTCTAAAACTCAGTCATTAGTGATCCTACCAAAAAAGTTTTAAAATAAATTTGTGTACTTTTTGGACAAATGTGTAAATTAGGTGTGAAGGTGAATGAGAATTTACAGAGTTGAAAATAAATAATAAAGGAAATAAATGAAGAATTATTCTGCCAATACTATGATTTGCATTATTAGCAAGGCAAAAAACATACTATTCACATTCCTAAAAACTGTATGAAGCTTCTTTTTAAAGTGCTCAAACATCTTAAAGGATTTGGGGTTTAAAAGTAGATCTTAATTTTTTTGTTTTATTACAAAAATGATACACATAAATTATAAAAATCATCAAATACCAAAATGGTTTTCCAATCCCATTCCACTGAAGTAGAACCATTAACAATTTGGTGTTTCTTTCCAGGCATTTTTGTGAATATAAATGTATATGTGTCATTTTTTAAGACATGCTTTTGGAAAATTGCTTTGTTTAATATCAAGGAAATCTTTTCAACTCTAGAGACTGTCAGACATTTCAGCTGTAGAAAATTTTTTGTAACAAAAAATGCTACAATGAATATCCTTGTACACCAAAGGAAGCATGATTTTATACTTTTACCTCCAGGAGAATATACAAAATTCCATATGGGCGGAGGGGGGAAGCTAAAAATGTTATACTATGTTACAATTTTGTCTTTATATTTACTGAGTTCATTGGATAGTCAGTAGATCTATTAGCTACTCTAGAATCACAATAATGAATAGCTTTTTTTTTTTGCTCATTATTCTAATCTATACAATAATTAAAATGAACAATGCATTCCTTTTATTCAGGAAACTTCACTCAACCAGAATCTACTAGATTATTGCATCTTTTGTTTTCTATTTTCTGTTCTCACTGATGTAACATGTAAAATTATTTGTGTTTCAAAACTGAAATTTGAGGTAAAAATATTTTGCATTAATGACTTCTCTAATTTCCAAAGTACTTTCATTACCTCATTTCCTCTTCATACTAACTGTGAAGTAGTTTTATTCTCTATTCTCTCAATATTCAGTTTATAGAACAGAGCATATTCTTACAGAAGGATATGTTATGCATAATTCAGAATGGTTTTAAAAAAAACTATTTAGCTTTAGAAGATAGTTTTGTGATTTTATTTGAATAGGGGTGTATCTGGTATCCAGGGAATTTCCTTCAAGCAAAATAATGAAGCAATGAAGCCATAATATTAAAATCTAATTTAAGATGACCTTCCTGTTTTCACATCTGGAAGCCTATTGAGTCTTCCCTGAAATTCAACCCATTTCAGAGACTGAGGTAAGGTCTGCTCTGGAAAAGAGGAATGTTCTGGTTTCGAAGGCAGTTACTGCCTAAAAGTAAACAGGGGGATTTGAGGTACCAACAAAGTAGAATTGAGCTCATACTCATTGTAGTTGAATAGGTTTTATCCATGCATTTGAAAATAAGATTAGCCACAGATAAACCAAAATTAAATACTCCAGAGTTGACTCTACATTTGCTTGCAGTTATTTATATACTGCTTTGTAACAAGTCTGTTCCTCCAACTGAACTATATATACATTAAACGCAAATATTCGTTTCTAACCTTTTAAGGTCAATTAGGGCACCTGGTACCATCATAAATGTCTTAGGTTACAAAGAAGTCTTAGGGGGAAAAAAAAGATATGCTTTGACTTCAATTTAAGACTATTAGAATTTAACATTTTAAAAGCTTAAAAATCCTTCACTGGATTATTTTAAAAGAAGATCCTTTTGGCTAACGAAAACCCTGCCATATAATGAAGTAAAACTAGTAAAATCAGAGAATAAAATTAGCAATGCTGTTGACCCAATACCTTTCCATCAATGGGAACACCCAATTCCTCTGAAAACAGGGGGTGAGTTATCCATTTGTAGGCTTCTTTTAGCTGAACTATATCATCTCTTCCCAGCGACAGACTCTGCTTTCTGAATAACATAAAAATTAATTCACTGACATGAAAAACTTCACTTTTTCTATTAAAGGCAAGAATTTATGCAATTATTTTAAAAATACTGATTGAGTGCCTAGCATGTACCAGGCACTATTCTACACATTAAATAGAAAGCAGAGAACAAAACAGACAAAAATTCCTCACTTTGTGACCCTTATACTCCAGTGGAATCATGGAACTACTTTTTTAATGGCATATAACACAATGTTTAAAGCTTCAAAGTCAAAAGCACACTAATGGGTTTTTCTGAGCTACAATTGCCAGATTCCAGGATTTATATATCAGAAAACAGTAAGATGGGATAGAGATGATTGTTTATTGCTCACAAACTATAAAACTGTGTAGTACAATAATCACACCCACATTTAAAATGCTTATTTTTCCCCTCTTGTTGAAAATGGGGCTTACTTTTGGGAAATCAACATAAAAGTTGTACTTTTTAAAAAACTTTACTGCTGAAGAAGAAATATTAAATTCTAAAGTATCAATGTTCTGAAATGCTCATCAATGTATTATCAGATAAATATCTGAATAAAATTTGACATTCCCCCAAAATATACTCATGAGACAATAAATAGGTTTGGGGAAGTCCCTTTTATAAATTCTAGCTTTAGTTTGTAACCTAAAATTGTGATAGAAAGGAACTTGAGGTAAAAGGGATGAAAAACACGGTGTGGTATTATTAAAACCATTCTACTTTGCTGAGAACACTGGGATATCACTAACAAACTAACAAGCCCACATCATTCAAGTAATTAAAACTTCATACCAGCCTTATGGCTATTTATAGGGCTGCTTTTAATAAAAGAGATGTAAGGACCAACTTATGCAACATCCCTTTTAATGCCCAATTTTTACTGATAGAAATTATTCCTGGTAGGCAATATCCATTGTAATTTAATTTATTGTAATTTAAGACCAAAATATACAACTAACTACAGGTAAAAAAAAAAAAAAAAAAAAAAGTAGTTAAGCTAATGGCTGAATTTAGTTGATCAGAAAAAAAAAAAACAATATGAAGACCACCGTTCCTCGCAAAATAAGAAATAGTTGATCCAAAAAAATAAAATAAGTAAATAGTTGATCTATCCATTCTGTATTCAGCTGAGAATATAACTGGTTACAGAGAGTGCTTTTATATGCTTTGGAATTGCGATTTAACAGTGAAATAGCCAGATAAACCCTACATCTGACAAATAATCAAATTATTTCTCTACATTCAAGAACTTATTAAAATACTAAGTGTTTTAGCTTCATAAACTGTTCATAATTCTCTGAATATCAGAAACATTTTAGGTATTTTTAAAGACTATCCTGATAATTGTGTCAATAATCCAACTATTTAACAATATTTGCACAAAATAGTATCACAGTTGAAAGTAAATAATATATGAAAATACATTTTAAAGAATAAAAAGTTGAAATAGAAAACATAAGAACGGAAACTATTTTTAAAATTGTTTAGATTTCTGGAAAGTCCAAAGGATTGTTACAAAAGCCAATCCCAAAAGTGAGTTAAAACATTACTCATTATGTATTTAAGAAAACTGGTGTTTTAAATCCTTCACAGTCTTTGACATATATTTAGTGCATTTTAGTAAAAACTTCAACTATAGGTACTTTTTCCCTCCAGATTATAGAGCCAGAGGAAAGCGTTAATGGACAGCTTGGAAATCCTTATATATGAGGAAAATATAATACTTAAAATGTCAGATTTCCAATCCTGAAAGTTAAATGTGGCTAACAACTTTATTAATACAATTTGGGGTAAATATTGTCACAGGAGTCCCTAGCATATACCTGATTGTCCTTTAGAGGGACTAGTACTCTTTAAGGTAAATTCAGTCCCCATTTCATACTTAGTAACTACATTTCTCTTTCTCTTCTCTGCCAGATAAGTACTTATGAGAATGCCAGTTGCAATCACTTTTGCTGTAGATACAACAACCATTCTAGAGAAAAGATGAACCAGCATATGCAAGGCAATTAATTTTTTTTTCTTTGTAAATTCTCTAAATCAATTCTTTAACAGCAATTTCTCCACAAACTTTTCAACCCAGAATGAACTAGGGACACTGAAGAAAAAACCAATGACCTTTATCTTTTTCTGTTCCATTATCCCTGTATCAATCAGAATCTTTTGGAAGAACTAAACTTAGTTTAAAATCCTTTGATAAGAAGCAAAAACAGGCCAAGAGTGGTGGCTCATGCCTGTAATCCCAGTACTTTGGGAAGCTGAGGCAGGTGATCACCTGAGGTCAGGAGTTCGAGACCAGCCTGGCCAACATGGTAAACTCTGTCTCTACTAAAAACACAAAAAAATTAGCTAGGCATGATGGCACACATCTGTAATCCTGAGCTACTTAGGAGGCTGAGGCAAGAGAATCGCTTGAACCTAGGAGATGGAGGTTGCAGTTAGCTGAGATTTAGAAAAAAGCAAGCTCTGACTATGCTAGCAAATTTCTAAAAACATAGGATCAAGTTTTATTATTACACCAGAATCTAAAGCATTTGAGACTAATTTAATAAAACCTAACAAAACCCCCAAACCCTATGTAGTTATTACCCTTTTTAAAATGCAGATATACAACACAAAACAAACAAAAAAGACAAGTTATTTTTATATAAGTCACTTAACCAAGTCTGAAATTCTAAAATAGAAATTTGTACTTCTTCCTGGCGTTTTTTCTCCATAGCATACAGGTACCTCCAACAGTGACATGGCCCTTTTTTATACTGGTAGAGAATTTTTAGTTTCAAACTCCAAAATGTTCTGGAGAATTAAAAAAAAATTTTTTTTTAAACTCAGTTGGCAATCAAATTCTGACTGGAAGGAGGTGATTTAGAGACTTTATCAAACTTACTGTGAATATTCATATGTTTTGTTGCAGAAATATTAATATGTTTGATTATGTAGTACCACCCCAGAGCCTATGGGGGAAGAATATGGTATATATGATCTTTAACAACATATTTTACAAATCCAAAAATTCTATATTTCAAAATACTTTTGGCCTCCAGGGGTTTTGGATAAAGGACTGTGAATCTATGTTTTCCATGTCTTACGTATGTGTAAACTCACTGTTGTTCTGCCAGTTATTTACTTTTTATCTTTTATGACATAGTTTTATAGTTTAGTTTCAAGACTAATATAAAATTTATTTTTAGGCTGGGCGTGGTGACTCACGCCTGTAATCCCAGCACTTTGGGAGGCCAAGGCAGGTGGATCACCTGAGGTCAAGAGTTCAAGACCAGCCTGGACAACATGGTGAAACCCCATCTCTACTAAAAATACAAAAATTAGCCAGGTGTGGTGGCAGGCTCTTGTAATCCCAGTTACTCGCAAGGCCAAAGCAGGAGAATTGCTTGAACCAGGGAGGTGGAGGTTGCAGTGAGCCGAGATCACGCCACTGCATTCCAGCCTGGGTGACAGAGCAAGACTCTGTCTTGAAAAATAATAATAATAAATAAAATTTATTTTTAAAAAATAATTGCCCAAACTATATTATATAAGTGCCTAATGCATATAAAACATGAATTTACATTCATGTTAAAATACACAAAAAATGAATCAGTTTTAATAAACTACTAATATGCTATGCAAATAAACTAATGAAACAAGGTTGATACCCTAAATTTATACAATAAAAACTGGTTCTTTGTGCTAATTTCTCTAGTAGCTAGTGAATGCACTCTAAAAATAGAGATTGTAGTAGTAAAAGTACTTTAAGAACCAGGTAGCTTGTATTTAAGTGGTAGTAAAAATTCCCTACCTAAATTACTTACCCCATTTCCTGTTTTACCAGCAACCATGCAGCATGCTGTAGGCAATTTAGTCACACCCAGAAAGAGAAAAGGAGGAAACATGAAATTAAGTCTCAATATCATTACTGAAGTGCTTAACTAATTTGCTAATCAAACTCCCGTTTTTAGGGGATGAGTTAGTATTCAGAAATTTACCAGTGACCTCAGTCTCATTAAAATCAGAAATGCGGTAAGATTTTACTGTGGCCTAGGAATTCAACAGGGGTATCCCCCTCCTCCCTACAGATTTCTATTTCTCATTAATGAGGCATGAGTGTTTCTTTTTCTTCTCTTTTTTTTTTTTTTGATATGGAGTCTCACTCTGTCGCCCAAGCTGCAGTGCAGTGGCAGGATCTCAGCTCACTGCAACATCGCGTCCCAGGTTCAAGTGATTCTCCTCCTTCAGTCTCCCAAGTAGCTGGAATTACAGGCGCCCACCACCACGCTGGACTAATTTTTGTACTTTTTTTTTTTTTTTGAAGACGGAGGAGTCTCACTCTGCCGCCCAGGCTGGAGTGCAATGGCGCGATCTCGACTCACTGTAACCTCCGCCTTCTGGGTTCAAGCAATTCTCCTGCCTCAGCCTCCTGAGTAGCTAGGACTACACGCGCACCACCACACCCAGCTAATTTTTATATTGTTTTAGTAAAGACAGGGTTTCGCTGTGTTGGTCAGGCTGGTCTCAAACTCCTGACCTCGTGATCCGCCCGCCTAGGCCTTTCAAAGTGTGGGGATTACAGGTGTGAGCCACTGCAACAAGCAATTTTATTTTTGGTAGTAACAGGGTTTCGCCATGTTGGCCAGGCTGCTCTCTGAACTCCTGACCTCAAGTGATCCACCTGCCCTGGCCTCCCAAAGTGCTAGGATTACTGTGTGAACTACTGCGCCTGGCCCAGATTAAATGAAATTTATGCCAAATGCTTTGCATAGTAAGTGACTGACACTGAGATTTCTGTTTCCTGTTAGACTCCCACAGCTTCACCTTAAAGAAAGGTAATGGTATGTCCCCCACAGCACACAGCATTTTGTAAACATGACAGAAACATTGTATAAGTCAATAAAATATACCATATGTAGTCTCTGCTTCTATGTGTCACAAAAAAAGGTCAATGATTATCATTCACATCCACTTCAAGACACGGCTTAATTTATGAATATGCTGTAGAGCCCTGTCCTTCTAAACTAACAGGACTTCCTTCAAGTGACCAGCAGGGCACTCTATAGACTCCTAAAGACTGATGATCACTTGGAAAGATTAGCTGCATTAATTCTTTCAGACGTGAGCCAAGTAGAATAAATTAATTGCTAGCTAGGCACAACTTGTTCCCAGTGATGGCAGCATGGACCCTCCAGAGTGGCTGCTGCCATCATGCCTGCTGCAGTGGGGAGATGTGGGCGGTAGCGGCAGGAGGGGTTGTGGGAGCAGCAGTGGCGGCGGTGGGACCCCTGCCCTCCATGTCCCCGAGGCAGCCAAGGGTGCCACCTCTGCCCTCGCATGGCCGACCAGGACCTGCTCTCAGTCCCAAAACCTCCGTCCCGGCCTCAACCTCGCTCCTCAACGCATCTCAGGAGCCCACAAGCACCCAGCCAAGCGTGCAGCCAGGACTTGTGGTGCGGGTCCTGAGAGTGTGGGGTTCGTTTGTGCGGGGTTGGCTGGGGCCGCGCCTCTGCTGTGGGGAAAACACGGAGGAGAGGCAGGTAGTCCCCAGAGTCCCACCCAAGTTGCAGCTGCACTCAGGCATCTCTGCACTCTCACATCTCTGCACATCTCACCCACCTGAGGTCGGGAGTTCGAGACCAGCCTGACCAACGTGGAGAAACCCTGCCTCTACTAAGGCTACAAAATTATCCAGGCATGGTGGCACATGCCTGTAATCCCAGCTATTCGGGAGGCTGAGGCAGGAGTCACTGAACTCGGGAGGCAGAAGTTGCAGTGAGCCGAGATCGGGCCATTGCACTCTAGCCTGGGCAACAAGAGCGAAACTGTGTCTCAAAAAAAAAAAAATAAAAAGGCAGGCTCTGCTTCTATTGTGTGATCACTAGCAAGGTGGCTTCTCTCTCTGGGTTTCTCAAACCACAAGATGAAGGTATTCAATTTATTTAGGGGGTACTTGCCTATGTGGTGAGATTGAAACTGAGAAAGCAGAGATAAAAAATCAGTATCTACCCATGAGCAAACCCATGAACTAAGGGAAAATGATAATAAATATTAATATATTAATAATTAGTAACACTAATGAAAATAATTAAAATATGGAGTGGTGGGGGCTGAGACAGAGACACACTTAGGAGGGGCACGTAAAGAATCCTCAGCTGTCTTACAGGAGAAGTGACACCTAATCTGAGCTTTGAAGGATCAGCTACTTAGAATTCACAGGGTAGGCCAGGTGTGGTGACTCACATCTGTAATTCCAGCACTTTGGGAGGCTGAGACGGGTGGATCACCTGAGGTCAGAATTTCGAGACCAGATTGGACAACACGGTGAAACCCTATCTCTACTAAAAATACAAAAATTAGCCAGGCGTGGTGGCACACACCTGTAATCCCAGCTACTAAGGAGGCTGAGGCAGGAGAATCGCTTGAACCTGGGAGGAGGAGGTTGCAATAAGCTGAGATTGCGCCACTGCACTCCAGCCTGGGAGACAGAGCAAGACGTCATCTAAAAAAAAAAAAAAAAATTCACAGGGTAAAGAAATGTGGAAAGTATGTTGCAAACAGAGGAAACCCTAAGATGCAAATGCCAGAGAGCACTGGGAAGGTTCTGGGGACTATGTCTCTAAAAAGCTGAGGATGTGTGGCTGAGAATGCAAAGGAGGAAGGAGGACTTAGGTCACAGAACCACTGTAACCATACTAAGGAATTTAGATATTCCCCTTAAGGAATATGGTGCCACAGAAGGATTTTGAGGAATGAAGTATATTTATCTTCAGGATTGCTCACTCTGGTTGCATTATGAATTTGAAGAAAAATATAGGAATTGAAGAAAATGAAGATTTTTGGTCAACTAAAGCAAGAAATAATATGGCAATGCTAGTGAGGATAAAGACTAGGCAGCTTTAAGAAGTATTGAAGACACAGATTGGCAGGACTTGCTGATTGGCAGTGATGTTGAGGTTTCTAAATCACTACCAATGCCTTTCAAACTATATTCTTTCGAATCTTACACATCTCTTGGACTCATTTATAATAACAAAGATAATACAAATATAGACTGAGAATAATGACAATAAAAAATAACAATAGTTGTGTAGGCAGCTGGAGGCATTTAGCAGTAATCCCTGCTCCAAACTCTTCTCCCAGCACATACACAAACACATACACATACATACACATATTTCTGTATTTTTTTTTTCCTTGCACACTAATAGCCATTTGGGAACTGGGTTAGTGACAAGAAAAACTTCTTCCTTCTCTCCATCCAGACCACCGCCTAAGATTTCCTACTTTTTCTCCTTCCCATCCCCAACCTGCTAGTGTCTTAAACTTTTGCCCCATCAGGGCCTGCGCCTCACCGTGTGTCAGGGTTGTGGCAGCATTACATAACCTTGAACATCTGCCTCTCCAGGGCCTGTGGCAGCAGAAAGAGGAAGGTAAGAGAGGAAGGGAGAATATTTTCCTATAACCACTGCTTGATATACCACTTAGTTGACTCCTACACCACTACCATCTCCTCGCCTCCACCGCCTCCCATCTCAATCCTACTTTCTTCTTTTCCCCAAAGCCTTGGTTGTCAGACCTGTGATTAAATGAATGTAGCAGACTGAATCTGGATGTCTCCTCTGATCAATAAAACTTATGTCAGCCATGTTTAAAAACCCGTCAAAATTCTCTTTCCCTACATGGTTGAGAAAAGAGAAAATGAAGTGAGACATAAGAAGAGACCATTTTACTCTAAGTTTTCTCTCTACTTTGGCAATAAAAACTTTTAGATAGCATTAAAAAGTTTGAAGATCTTCTTTTGGGACAAGTCCAGAGGGGAAAAGCAAGGACAGACCAGCAAAGGTAGAATGAATCTGTGGGGCCAAGTTAGGTTGCACAGCTCTATTGCTCCAGTTCCTGGTATTGCTATTTTTATGTTGTGAGTTTTAAGGAAATTGCATTGCATCGTCCAACACTGTAGGTGCTGATGTTTGTTCAGCTCTGAAGGATTTCATTGGAAATAAGGAGGAAATTCTGCAAGTGGGGTGGTGTAGGAGTAGAGACAGGGAGGGAGATCAGAAAAGACAGAACAGTTACAATAAACAAAAGCCTCCAGGATAGATAAAATAAATGAAGATAGATATGGCTCAGTCTTGACCTTTTAGTGTCATACGAAAATGAGAGAAAATACACATAGCAACTGGATTTCAGGTAACTCTAGAGTTAATAACATCAGTGAAGCAAGGATCTCAAACATCTGTTGGCAGCCAGGTGTGGCTGAGAAGTGCAAATGTACTTCCTCTTTGAATTTTATTTTAGAGAGCCAGCATCTTCACTGAAACTTTCATAGGGGCCAGGACTTTGTACAGTGAAGCCTCATTCTAAGGATACCTCTGAGTTCCTGCTTTGAGCACAATACAAGTTTCAAGAAATCCAGCACAACCATCAGAGGATAAGGCTGACCTGTGACAGCAGCTACCCTAGAGGACCCACCCCCACCAACTCTTCTTGCCTGTCACTACAGAACTCTGTGCCTTTCATCCAAGACTATCATTAGAAATCCACTAGCTCACATACCTAAATCACTTCCAGAAACTTGGCCTGTGGACAAAATATCAGCCACAAGAAAGAACCAAAACACCAAGTAGGTCAGTGCTCCCATTCAAATTGCAGTTAAAACATGAACACACAATGTTTAAAAACAAAAATGCATGCAAATATGTAATTGTATATACAGATGCAGATATATGCACATGTAAGTAGACTATTCTATTCAAAGAAGATTTGAAGAATTTATAAGATGAGTACAGGCATCTTCCAAAAAATTTAATTGTTATATGTATATCAGTGGTTCTCTAACAGCTTAGTTAAAAGACCCATTACATTCTTAAATGTTTTTGAGAACCTCAAGTAGCTTTTGTTTATGTTGGTCATAGCTATCAATATTAAATAATCATATTAGCAATTAAAACCATAAATTTTTAAAAAATTTATTAATTCATTAAAAATTAATGACAAAGTAATAAACCCATTATGTGTTAACATAAATTACTTTTCTTGAAAAATATATTTTTCAAACAAAATAACTTAGTGAGAAAACTGATGCTGTGGTACATTTTTGCAAATCTCTTTAAAATACTTCTTAAGAGCTGGATTTTCATATCTGCCTCTACATTCACTTTGCTGTGATCACGTAGCCTCTGGAAAGCTCCACTGTATACTCTTAAAAGAATGATAGTGAAAAAAGCAAATTATTATAAATTATAAAAATACTTTTGACCTCATGAACGCCTTGCAAGGACTTCTAGGGGTGGCTAGAGCACATTTTGAGAACTACTACTCTATATGAAAAAGAATTTTGAAGGAAAGGCAAGTAACAAATTAATTATTTATTAATTAAATAGCTAATATTTAATTAATCAAAATTTGACCCAAGAAGAGGGAAAAACAGAGAGATCAATAACTTTTTTTCCCACTTCAATTAAGAAAAATAAAAATAACAAAAAAAATAAAGAGGCCTCTAACTTCCTCCAAGTCACAATGCAGGCATTTGGTCCCAGGACTGCAAGACACCCTGGCTCCAGTAGGAACTCCCTATACTTATTTCTTTCCTCTCCCCAGAAAAATCTGTCTTCATCTTGATCCCTGCATTCATTCATTCATTCATTCATTCATATTTTTATTTTATTTATTTATTTTTTAGATAGAGTCTCACTTTGTCACCCAGGCTGGAGTGCAGTGGCATGATCTCAGCTCATTGAAACTTCCACCTCCTGGGTTCATGCAATTCTTGTGTCTCAGCCTCCCGAGTAGCTGGGATTACAGGTGTGAGCCACCACACCCAACTAATTTTTGTATTTTTAGTAGAGACAGGTTTTGGCAAGATGATCTTAAAATCCTGACCTCAAGTGATCCGTCTGCATCAGCCTCCCAAAATGCTGGGATTACATGCGTGAGCCATTGTGCCTGGCCAGATAGACCAATAACTTTGAATAGAAGAAATTGAAAAAGTAATAAAGACTTACCCTGCTAACCCACTAATATCATCTTATAAGTGAATTTAATAACATTTCAAGAAACAAAAACAGGTAATTCCTTTGTTGTTAAAATTTTTCAAGCATAAGATAACCTCACAGTTCATTCAATAAGGCTTACATAATCTAGTATAAAATCTAATTGCATGATTTAATACCCTAATCAAATAGCTATGTATGTAAATATCCTAAATAAAATATTAAGTCAAATTTTCTTTCTTTTTTTTTTTTTTTTTTTTTTGAGACAGGGTCGCTCTCGCTGTCCCCCAGGCTGGAGCACAGTGGTGCCATCATGACTCACTGCAGCGTCTAACTCCTAGGCTCAAGTGATCCTCCACCTCAGCCAGCTGAATTGTATTCCCTTCAATTCACCATTTCCAGTTCTAAGAATTTATCAGATAAAAATATAGTCCCAAGTAGCTGGGATTACAGGCACATACCACATGCCTAGATAATTTTCTTTCTTGGTAGAGATGGAGTCTCACAGTGTTGACCATGCTGGTTTCAAAGTCGTGGCCTTAAGCAATCCTCTTGCCTTGGCCTCCCAAAGTGCTGGGATTACAGGCATAAACCACCACACCCAGCCCTTAAGTCTATTGTTATTATAATCAGAAGGAAAAATGCTTATTTCAAGAAAACAAAAAAAAATTCAACACAAGGAAATTATTAATTTACTTGACTAAAAAATAGATAAAAAGAGAAAAATATAATTATTGAAAATATCCATTTATGACTTTTAACAAAACATACTAAACTTGGAATAGAAGGAAATTGCATTAAATAGATAAAGGGTAGGCCAGGTGCAGTGACTCACGCCTGTAATAATCCCAGCATTTTGGGAGGCGAGGTGAGTAGATCACCTGAGGTCAGGAGTTCAAGACCAGACAGACCAACATGATGAAACCCCTCTCTACTAAAAAATACAAAAAAAAAAAATAGCTGGGTATGGTGTCTCATACCTGTAATCCCAGTTACTCTGGAGGCTGAGGCAGGAGAATCTTTTGAACCTGGGAGACAGAGGTTGCAGTGAGCTGCGATTGTACCATTGCACTCCAGCCTAGGCAAAAAGAATGAAACTCCATCTCAAAAAAAGAAAAAGATAAAGGGTACCTATCAGAATAGAGCTAACAATATACTCAGTATTAAAATATATGTATATGTTACACCTAAATATACTGTATATATTTAAAAAATAGTAAAAAAGAAATGATGAAAGTATCATTATTTGCTAATAAGGTAATTGCATACCTAGATAATCAACTGAAAAACCACTAGCATTAATAATACAGACCTCTAAGTTAGTCAGTTCCAAGACAAACATTAAATACACACATCTACAAACATAAATATATTACTTTCCTAATAGTAAAAAAAAATTTATGAGAAGAAGTGATTCCACTCAAATTTCAATTAAAATTAAAAATAAAAAACATAGGAATAAATATAAGAAATATGTGAGAAAAACTATAAAATAATTGAAAGATCAAAACAAAAATTGAAAAAATACAAAGAAATTTGTTCCTAGATGAGAAGTTCCATAAAAATTAGAAATTTATGTTTGTTAAATGACCACAAACAAAGGTAAATGACAAATCACAGGCTGGGAGAAACAGAATTGATAAAAGATTAATAGTCACTATGTCCAAAGAACACTTACTAATCAATTTTAAAAAGCCAAATAACCAGATAATAGAAACCCAAATGGCTAGTAAACATATAAAAAAAATGTAGAAGTTCACTTGAAAATCAAATGGTACAAATGCAAACTAAAACAAGAAAACTTCTGCATATAGGTTAGAAAATATCAAAGAGTATGATAACCTCCAGTTTGAAACAGACATGGGGTTGCAATACACTGCTGTAAACTGGTACCACTTTTTAGGAGGACAATTTGGAAATACCCATCACAATTCTAAATGTGTATTCCCAACAATTTACCAGTTTTAATTCTAAGAATTTATCGGACAAAAATATAGATATACTAGACTCCAAATACAAAAATATTCATTGCAAATTTCATTTGTAATAATAAAAACTGAAAACTGAAGGTGATCTGAATATTCTTCAACTAGATAAACGAATTGATTCAAGAAATTCTGATTTAACCACGTGTACAGAACGCTCATACATGCATATGTGAGCTCTGTAAGTTCTAACACAGCTGAAAGTTGTCAATGGTTGTTGCAAGATAAAAAGTCTGCAGAACACATATGTTTCACTAAAGCAAACAAACCCAAACCATGTGCAGTACATGTATGTATATGTTTATATGTACATAGCAAAAAGTCTAGAAAGAGATTACCAAAATGTTACTCCAGAAAATGGGAAGTAGGAAAGAGGAAGAGAAAGAGAGAGACTAATGTTAACTTTACATACTTCTGAGTTGTTTGACATTTTCAGTAAGCATGTGCTGCTTTTATAATTTAAAAAAGAAAAAATGTAAATGTAATACTTGTGAATCCTTTTCAGAAATTTAAAGGTTATTTTATGAACTTACAACCAATTATCTAAGCTGTCTTTTGTATAACAGTAAGTTTGCTAAAATGAATTATATCTCAATTTATTATCAAATCAATTTACTAAAAAAAATTAAAATATTAGATCACAAAATTTTAAAGTATTACATAGTATATTTGCTTGAGTACTATTAGTTTGAGGAATCCTCATTTAAATATTATCTAATAGTTTGAGATCTATTTTATTTTAAAATGCACTATATTTTTAGGAACCTTGCTGCTTCACTATTCCCCCTCAGCAATAAAGGCAGAGGAACAGTATAAAATAGTTTCTATCTGGGCCAAGAATAAATTTTTAATTTTGAAAAATGTATAGGTTTTTTGAAATTTATTATTTCTACAAGGAGTTTCTAATAAATATGAAATATTTCTTTCACTTTCTTTTTTGAGACAGTGTCTCACTGTGTTGCCCAAGCTGGAGTGCAGTGGCATGATCTCAGCTCACTACAACCTCTGATTCCCGAGTTCAAGCGATTCTCATGTTTCGGCCTCCCAAATAGCTGGGATTCAAGGCATGTGCCACCACACCTGGCTAATTTTTGTATTTTTAGTAGCGATGGGGTTTCACCATGTTGGCCAGGCTAGTCTTGAACTCTTGGACTCAAGCAATCTGCCCACCTAGCCTACTAACGTGCTGGGACTACAGGTGTAAGCCACCATGCCCAGCCTTTTATCTTCTTTTTTATTCCTCAGTATCTTACTTGGATGGGGTCATATCTACTGCGTTTCCTCTAGGTTGTGTCTGCAATCCTTCAGAAATATGCTCATAAGATTAGAACACTTGTTATAAGAGAAACTGGACTTTTCATTATCATCAAAAAAAAATTACTTGTACTTTTGCATCAGGGAAATCAAAAAAAATGCATTAAAAGTACCTATTAGGCCGGGCACAGTGGCTCACACCTGTAATCCCGGCACTCTGGGAGGCCGAGGTGGGTAGATCACGAGGTCAAGAGATCAAGACCATCCTAGCCAACATGGTGAAACACCATCTTTACCAAAAATACAAAAATTAGCTGGGCATGGTGGTGCGCACCTGTAGTCCTAGCTATTCGGGAGGCTGAGGCAGGAGAATTGCTTGAGCCTGGGAGGCAGAGGTTGCAGTGAGCCGAAATTGTGACACAGTGAGACTCCGTCTCAAAAAAAAAAAAAAAAAAGTACCTACTAATTCAGAATGTGTGATGGTTTTGAATGGATCAGGGAAGATTTTCCTTTCTTTAGCAAATACTTCCTTCACTGCTGGATCAATAATACAAAACAGATATTCAGGGGCAATGCTTTAAGAAAAACAATGTTTAAGAAAAACAGTTTTAAAAAACTCTTACATACATTTTTAAAGACCATATAATTAACATGTTAATTACAAATTTGGTTTTATCTATTCATTAAAAGATAATTCCAAGGATTCTTTCAACCTGAAATTTAATGAATGGACTACATTGACCTAGTTTAAATTACTACATGTATTTGAATGTAACAAAATTACCTGTTTTTAAATTTTCTATATTTTATTTTCATTTCAAAGAGAACAGTTACCCATTTCTTTGAATGTAAACCTTATTCTCCATAAATGCAACAGCTAAACTTTAGAGGTATTATGATATCGAATGGATGCTTTGTAAACTGTGAAATGCACACAAGCCCCATATATCATAATCTTATTTTTAAAGAAAAGTCTCCCTAAAACTTAATTTTGCATTTTTCCTAAAACTATATGAATTTTGTGAAAAATAGGTTATATGTCAAGCTATTGATATTTAAGTCTTTCTAAATTTATTAAAGCAACAAACTAAAAACTTCAAACAAAATCCTTCCAATATAAACAGTGAACTCTTGAATCTGCCAGTTTAGTGTGCCTGCCATCTCCTTTTCTTTCCAGGGACTTGACTAAGTAGTATCAGAATCAGAATGGGAAGAAGGTCATAAAGTATCCCAAGTAAAGCAAGGGATTCTGAGACAGAAAGAACTGGGTTCAAGCTCTCCCTCCTACTTAGCCAGCAAGTGATTTAGAGCAAGTTCCGTGCCCTTTGGGTGCTTCTTTCCTCATTTAGAAGACAGGAAAAATGAGGTTTCTTGTATAATTAGAAGTTTAAATGAGATAGTTTATGAAAATGTTAATTGTTGTTTTTCTGCTCAGTAATTCAAAAAATAAATTAAGTTACTTCTTTTTTTTTTTTTTTTTGGAGATGGAGTCTCATTCTGTCACCCTGGCTGGAGTGCAATGACACAATCTCGGCTGACTGAAACCTCCACCTTCCAGGTTCAAGCAATTCTCCTGCCCCAGCCTCCCGAGTAGCTGGGACTACAGGCGGGTACCACCACGCCTGGCTAATTTTTTGTATTTTTAGTAGAGATGGGGTTTCACTGTGTTAGCCAGGATGGTCATCCAGGTTGGAGTGCAATGGTTCAGTCTTGGCTAACTACAGCCTCAACTTCCTTGGCTCAAGCAATCCTCCTACCTCAGCCTCTTGAGTAGCTGGGACTACAGGCATGCACCACCATGCCCAGCTAATATTTTATTTTTTGTAGAGATGAGAGTACCAATTTAATTAGTACTTTTAAGAGTAAAGGAAAAAACTTTAAATACATAACTTCTAAGATAATGACATGTGTAAGGGGATAGAATTAAAACAGAAAAATAATTCAAAAGAATTCTTATTATCCCTAATTCTGTTCAGCATTGTACTAGAAATCCTAGCCAATGCAACAAGGCAAGAAAAAAGCAATGAATATCATGAAGATTGGAGGGAAAAAGTCATTGTGTACAGACCATATGACCTCTAATTTAACAGGGGTAGGGGGCACCTCCATGGGGCCAGACCAATAAAGCAGTAACTGAAATATCAGCTGCTACATGCCATTTAAGAAATAAGTTGCAGATTGAATGTTACTCGATAGAAGTACCTTTTTTTGAGACAGGGTTTTGCTCTGTCACCCAGGCTGGAGTGTATTGGTGCAATCTCTGCTCACTGCAATCTCCACCTCCTGAGTTCAAGCAATTCTCTTTCCTCAGCTTCTGAGTAGCTGGGACTACAGGTACCTGCCACCACACCCAGCTAATTTTTATATTTTCAGTAAAGACAAGTTTTTGCCATGTTGACCAGGCTGGTTGTGAACTCCTGGCCTCAAGTGAGTCACCTGTCTTGGCCTCCCAAAATGCTGGGATTACAGGCATAAGCCAATGTACCCAGCCAGAAGTACCTTAATACATGTCTACATTTAAAAAAAAAGTTCTGGAATACAAATTTAGCCTTCATGCCTAGTTACTGATATGCTCAATAGGGCATGAGTGTACATGCCCACTCCACGATAGGTCATGGATTTCTGTGATGCTTTTAGAATACGAAATCACTAAAATCACCACCTCATAATTTCCAATATGAATTTCTAGTGATGATACTAAAAAAAAATCAGATAATCAATACACATAACATCCCAGCCTCATAGAAAATTTAAATCCTGGATGTGAACTGAAATCTATGCTTCATATTATGCTTCTTAATATGACTAAAAGGATTATCTGTGTTGATACCTTTGCATCTATTTTATTATTTCATTTCCTTTTATATGCTTCATGACTGCATTTAAATAAAATCCATTTTGTCTTTTCCCCACACAAGTTAGTTCCCTTCACATTATCTTTACTCAGCTACTGGCAGAAACATTTTAACAACCACTTAGAGAGAAACTTAGATTCCACCAGAAAAAAGAATCAAGGGTTTCGATCATACTCAATACCACAACGTTTACTTATACAAGTAGCTTGCAAATTATAATTTAATGAAAACAATATTTCACTCTTTAATTTGCCATACATATAATTTTTAAAGATAACAAACTAGCCCTCTGCAAGTACCAGCTAAGCACTCTTGCCCTGGCTCTGGAGACTGCCATATATCCAGCTGATCTCTGACACACTAATTGTGAAACCAAAAGCTACATGCAATAAAAAGGAAGTAACCCTGTGAAATGACAATCCAATGCTCAACTAGGGTTTTTTACATCAGAGTTTTATAAATTATAAAAGTTTCCAAATTGACTGGAAAGTATGTATTACATTAAGATAAACTGGATAACTTTGCATAATAAACATAAAGGCAAAGAGAAAGATACTCAGTTTTTTTAAGACAAAATTCCCAGCTAAACATTTCCACCTGGGGCCTTGAATAATATCCAGTCTAGAAAATACATCCACTTAGTATTGATCCTATGTTAATATCAGTGAGGAAAAATAGATTCAGTTTTATTTAAAAGGGAAGATTTATAAAAATAATTTTCAATATTTGGAGCAATAAAACCTAATTTTAAAAAGGAGAAGCAGCTGAAGCACTGTGATTAATCGACACTTCTTAAGTGACAAACCTGACCAAAGGCTATTTTGCTGGTCCTTCCTTTTGCTTGGAAGGAAGAAAGTAGTAGTACTATTTCTTAAGAAAGAGGTTTCTGACAATGAGGTTGGATATGTCTAACTTCAAGGTAGCACCTGGCACCTAGCCCCCTCTTCTTGGACATTTGGACATATCCATGACAAAGGATATGGCTGAAAACTTTATTGGAACTTCCACCTCCAATTAAGGAATTTCACCATCATAATTCATCATCATACACACAAGCATCAATCTTCCTAAGAGCAAAAAAAAAAAAAGTTAAAAGTAGCTCCTCACAAAAATGACTTGAAATTCCTGTATTAATAGGTGCTGTAATAAAATATTTCACTCAAAACATCTTTTGCACCTATTCCAGTCATCTGATAACAAACCTGAACACAAATGTGATGAGAAAGTGCTAAAACTGTAATTTAATTTCTGAAGTTATTTCAGAGAACCACAAAATAAACTGGTGGTTTACCATTACTCTTATTAAATTATTACACTTGCTAAATAATTACGAGAGTTCTAGTTTCATATTTTTACCAAGAATCCTTTCCCTAACCTTGAAGATACTGCATCATTTGGAGAAAGATAATACTAAGGTCAAAACCTAAGCTAAGTCCCTCTTATAACACAGAAAGACAATAACCCTTTTGAAATCTGACCAAGGCTGGGTGCGGTGACTCACACATGTAATCTCAACACTTTGGGAGGCCGAGGTGGGCAGATCACCTGAGGTCAGTAGTTTGAGGCCAGCCTGGCCAACAAGGCAAAACCCTGTCTCCACTAAAAATACAAAAAATCAGCCGGGCAAGGTGGCAAGTGCCTGTAGCCCCAGCTACTTGGGAGGCTGAGGCAGGGGAATTGCTTGAACCCTGAAGGTGGAGATTGCAATGAGCCAGGATCGCACCACTGCACCCCAGCCTGGACAACGGAGTGAAACTCTGTCTAAAAAAAAAAAAAAAAAAGCATAAACTTTGGAGTTTAACAGATCAGAGCTCAAATCCTAGCTCTGCTATTTATCAGCAATGTGACCTTCAGCTTCAATTTCATCATCTGTCAAATGGAGATGATAACACCACCTACTTTAAGGGGTTGTGATTATTAAATGAAAGAGCACATGCAGCACACTGTGTCACAAAAATATTCAATAACTGTTGGTGGCTTGTTTTCCTCAGAAAGGTGTTTTATCTTGCTGCTTCTAAAATATAGCCATACATTATGGTGGTGGCTATTTTACATATAAACAATTGCTTTATATACATACGCACACACACATATATGTTTCTTATCACTGTTGTAAATAATTTTTCAAAAACAATCATATCTTAGTAAGCTAGAATTACTAGGTCTAAAACACAGTGGTGGTATCAGAAAAAAAGGACAGTTCTGTGCAACAACAAAAAAACCCAGACCTGAAATAGGCAAGAGTCTAAATTAGAAGTTCTCTTTTTTGGCAACTTAATCTACTAAGCCACATGGTCCTAAATATGAATGGAGGAAAAATAGTTTAATAAGGATCTCTACAGTTAGAAGGTAGCAATGTGCTAATATGTTGCATTTCACAGGGAAATCATTTTAAAGAAAAAGGATGTGTTTCATCTTGTATTCTTTTTCATTCTGCTATATTATCATCTTATTGCAAATTTTAAAGATGTCAAATGTGACAATTCACAAGAATAAGACCATACACATTTTTAAAAGAAACTTCAAATCTTTGAGGCTACCTCATGTTCTTAATGCACTTGCTCTCCATCACCTACACTGCTGGATGAGCCATAGCAACTTCTTTTCTTTCTTGCTTCCTCCTCCATTATACTTAGGTGGGTTCAGTCCAAAGAAAAAGCAATGCCATAAAGAGATGCATTTTTAAGCATTTAAATATATATCTGAATAACCTGCCAACTGCAATCCTGAATCCAATATACATTATATTATTGTGGTGGTCTTTAGAATTAGGCTTGCTTCTAATCCTGCTTGACTGTGGCTTCCTACTCGCAGGAATGTGACTTGTTCCTCCTTGCTGCATGCCACAGTGACCTTGGGAACCAGGTGCTTTATTTGCTGGGCTTCTTGTGCCAGCACCCCAATAACGAGTTATTAGATCTCTTCAATATCTGCTCTAACTCTTTGATAGTTGGACTTCATATTGTACATATCAACCAGGGCTTGGGTTCTATATAGACCTTGAGTAATCACATGTCACTCATTCTTTCTCCCTTGGAACACATCTCAGTGGTGCATCAAGTAACAAAGTCCTAAACCTGTACCTGCACCCATGTCTAGTCTCATATTCTCCTTAACACAGCAGCTCTGCCTGGACTCATCGCTCTGATGATCCTCTGACCTTTAGTGATGTTCATGAGTGTGTATGGCTTAATAAGCGGAGTAGTTAAGAAAAGGTAATACCCATGGAGCCAAGGTAGTCAGGTAAATAAAACGTACGTAAATATACAAGATGTAGAGATGGTGTGGTTTAAAAAAAAAACTTAAAAAGCAACAGCAGCATGAAGCAGGGAGGCATATCCAGATTCCAATAAATGGGACACATTGGGCAAATCACATAACCTCTACGGGCCTTGGTTTTCTCCTCTTTAAATGAGGATGAGTGTGATGACTACTGAAGTGGTCTCAATCTGTGAAGCTAAAAAAAATTACCCACGCATAGCATATCTTCTTTCCAATCTACAGATACTACCCATTAACTGTCAGAGATTAAAAGGGGATCCCTTATACACAAAGGCTAGAAACTCCTGGACTCTCAATCAGACATTACCAATGGGTATAAATGAGTTTACACTGGGGTGGTGACCTAAGACTCTGACAAATCACAACCATATATACATTGACGTTTTTCAATAAGTGCTATAAAAAGCTGGGGAGTCCTGTTCTAGCTGATCACCAAGATCTCATATAGATCTATGATTCCATGATTCTAATAACACAGACTTTCATACAACAGTGTTACATTCACAGAGGCAAGTTCTTGGAGATACCTTTTATATGATAGGGTGGATTGCTGCATGATTATACTCATTTCCTGCAGATGGTTTAAAAAGTGGTAGCCTATGTACCTAAAACTAGCAAGGTTACTATATACTCCCCAACCCATTCATGAAAAGTCTACTGAAAGATTCTTAAGGGGCAGTTCTTAAAAGAACTAAGATTCAAAAGCATTTAACTTTTAAATGGACTTAGTGGAATGCTCTTTTTCCATAAATGCAAGTTTAGCCTAATATTAGCATATGTCTGGGACATTCATTCTATAGTAGTTTTGTGCGGCATTATGGTGTAGAAGTTTAGAGGAATCAAACTTGTTTTACATGGATAAGTGGACCATATAGGAACCGAAGGGAGTTCTAAACTAATCTAACCAAAAATCAGGGGTATAAATTCTGAAAACTCCTTAGTAAGCTCAGAAAAGGCTTGTTGAATGAAATGGATTTTGAGTTGGTCCTAAATGAGACAGAACACACACAGATTTAGGAACAGTGCCTGTCATACAAAATAAAAATTGAGAAGCCATGCAAAAATGGACAAAAAGCAGAAAACACACATGCTAAAATCAGAAAGCTGAGTTAATGAACGAAGATAGCCAGCTCAGGCCTGCACACACTATATCTATATCTATATCTATATCTATATCTATATATAGATATAGATATAGATATAGATATATATATATACACTTGAAGTTACATATATATATATATACACTTGAAGTTAAGGGAGTTTTGTTACATTCTATTTATGAACTAAACATAATTAGAAAAAATATTGTCCTTTAGAAAAAGTAAGAACAACAATCAATAACAGAAGGGAAATTACCAATTAAGAAAGATTCTAGGACTAATGGCCTAAGAATTTTAGAGGCCTCTGTAAATACAAAATTTTTAGTATATGCATTTTTAGGACAAAGGAATTCACTGTTTTCTTCAGATTCCAAATGAGATCAATAATCCTAAATTAGTTAAGGATCTACAGATTTAAGTAAAAAACCAAAGACATTTGAATATCCATTCTTCAGAATTTAAGAAGACAATTTCAGGCCAGGTACAGTGGCTCATGCCTGTAATCCCAGCACTTTGGGAGGCTGAGGCGGGTGCATCCCCTGAGGTCAGGAGTTCCAAGACCAGCCTGGCCAATATGGCAAAACCCCGTCTCTACTAAAAATACAAAAATTAGCTGGGCGTGGTGGTATGCGCCGGTAGTTCCAGCTACTCAGGGAGGCTGAGGCAGGAGAATCGCTCGAACCCAGGAGGCAGAGGTTGCAGTGAACTGAGATTGCGCCACAGCACTCCAGCCTGGGTGGCAGAGCAAAACCCTATCTCAAAACAAAAAAACAAAAAAACAAGGCAATTTCTTAAATAAAAAAAATGCTACTACAGAAATTGTACTGCTCTCTGTGGCCATACCACCCTGAATGTTCCTGATCTCGCCTGATCTCAGAAGCTAAGCAGGGTCAGGCCTGGTTAGCACTTGGATGAGCAGAAATGGTACTCCTTTTATTCTTAGCTAATTTTCTAGGGTTGTGTATAATTTGTAGTACTTACTGCAAAGTATGAAGATATAAAGTATAGTAAATGATAGGAAAAAAGTTTTGATTTGACAAAACTCTAACCATATCAAGTTTCATATTGAGAAGTAGGTGTTTCATCCAAAGTAACACTTGAAAGATAATATATAAATTTAATGTCAATGGACGAAGCAAACTGTTTCCCATACACTACCCTTGAGAAGGGATCAATAAACCAAACTGATAGTACAATATTGCCCTCTACTGGACTCAACTAGTAAAGATGAACCTAAAAGAACTAAAACTGAAAAGCATTTAGCTTTTAAAAGGACTTAATGGAATACTCTTTTCCAATAAATACAAATTTAGCCTAATATTAGCATATGTCTGGGACATTCATTCTACAGTTTTTGTGTGGCATTATGGTGTAGAAGTTTAGATGAATCAATAATGAATATAAAATAACATAAAAAATAACCACTATAGGGCCAGGTGCAGTGGTCTTTAATACTAGCTCTTTGGGAGGCCAAGCCAGGAGGATCACTTGAGCCCAGGAGTTCATGACCAGCCTGGGCACATTAGAGAGACTTCATCACTACAAAAAAAAAAAAATAAGTTAGCTGGGTATGGTGGCATGCACCTGTGGTCCCAGTAACTCAGGAAGCTGAGGCAGGAGGATCACTGAGCCTAGGAGGTCAAGGCTGCAGCGGCTATGATTGTGTCACTGCACTCCAGCGTGGGTGTCAGGGCGAGACCCCATCTCAAATAAAGAAACACTATATTAATTATTTTTCTTAAAACTATATAGAATCTTAGAGTTGAAAAGCCTTAAGATCTCTAGTCTAACCAACTATATAGTGCACACGTTCCTTCTATATATCTTGGCCAAATACAGCTGGCACTCTGTATCTGTGGATCCTGCATCAATGGATTCAATCAACCCTGGATAGAAAACATTTGGTGGGGGAAGGATCTGTACTAAACAGGTACAGACTTTTTCCGGTTATTATTCCCTAAATAATGTAGCATAATGACTATTTACATAGCACCCACATTGTATTATATAAGTAATCTTGAGATGATTAAAGTATATAAAAGGATGTAAGTTACATGCAAATAGTATACCATTTTATATGAGAAACTTAAGCATCTGTGGATTTTTATACCTGTGAGGGGCTCAGGGCTTCTGTAACCAATCCTCCACAGGTATCAAGGGACAACTGTAGTTGTCCAGCCTTGGCTTAAACACCCTAGTGATGGAAAATCTCTGGAAACCTGTTATCCTGTTCTGGATAATTCTCAATTCTTAATAGCTCTTGATTCTATCCTTGTAGCAATCTAATTCCTCTTTTATAAGGAAGCCCCTCTAATATTGAAGGAAAGCAAACTCATCCCACTGAATCATCTATTCTCCAAATTAAATAACCCAAGTTCCTTCAGCAGTGGCTCCTGTGACCAGGTTTCAGATGGCTCCACCATTCTGAATGCACTAAATCCTCTAGATGTATACTGATTTTCTGTTGCTTCTATAACAAATTATCACAAATTTAGTGGTTTAAAACAACACCAATTTATTATCTTTAGGTCGCAGGTCTGACACAGGTCTCACTGGGTTAAAATCAAGGTGTCAGCAGGGCTGTGTTACCTTCTAGAGGCTGTAAGCAGTAAATTTGTTTTCTGCCTTTTCTAGCTTCAAAAGAACATCTGAATTCCTTGGCTCATGGCTCCCTTCCTCTATCTTCAGAATAAACAACATTATATCTCTCTTACTATTATTTTATAATCACATCTCCTTCTTACCCTGACCTCTGCCAGGAAAAGTACTTTTGCAGACTAGTGATTATGTCCACCTGGATAATCCAGGCTAATCTCCCCATCCTTGACCTTAATCACATCTGCAAAATCCCTTTTTTAAATTATTTTATTTTTGAGACAGTCTCTCACTGTAGCCCAAGCTGGAGTGCAGTGGCACAATCTTGGCTCCCTGCAACCTCCACCTCCCAGGTTGAAGCGATTCTCCCGCCTCAGCCTCCCCAAGTAGCTGGGACTACAGGCACGTGGCACCACGCCTAGCTAATTTTTGTATTTTTAGTAGAGACGGGGTTTCACTAAAACCCGGCTGGTTTGGCCAGGCTGGTCACTCAAACTCCTGACCTCGTGATCCACCCGCCTCAGCTTCTCAAAGTTCTGGAATTACAGGCATGAGACACTGTGCCCGGTCCAAATCCCTTTTTTAAATGTAAGGTAGCACATTCATAAATTCCGGAGATTAGGGCATGACTACACGAAATGTCTTCCCATTTTTCCTTGTTGCTTTAAAGTAGAATGCTCCATCAAACATGGCATTCCAAGAATGGCCAGCATTAAGTAAAAGACAATTGTCACCCTCCTCATTCCAGATATTATACTTCTATCTGGACTAAGATCCAAAGTGTTTACCTAATCATACTCATAATTCTTACTGTCTCATTATCTAATTCTTTACTAAAACACCTACACTTTCTCTGTAAACACAGATTCTAAGCCACTCTTGCCTCATCCTTTACTTGGCAGTTTTTTAAAACCCAAATATAAGAACTTGTGTTCATCCCTGTTAAATGTGATCTTGTCAGCTGGGCATGGTGGCTCACACTTGTAATCCCAGCACTTTGGGAGGCCGAGGTCTGAGGTCAGGAGTTCGAGACCAGCGTGGCCAACATAGTAAAACTTCATCTCTACTAAAAATATAAAATTAGCTTGGCATGGTGGCAGGCACCTGTAGTCCCAGCTACTCAGGAGGCTGAGACAGGAGAAATGCTTGAACCCAAGAGGTAGAGGTTGCAGTGAGCTGAGGTTGTACCACTGTACTCCAGCCTGGGCAACAGAACAAGACTCTGTCTCAAAATAAATAAATATATAAACAAATTTGATCTTGTTAGATTTTTCCTAAAAAGATCTTTTTGGATCTTAATTCTAATAATCTATCTGCTATACTCTTAACTCTGTGTCATATACACCTATTTGTGTTCCCATTATATCATTACTGATAGAAATTATGAAGAGGAAAGAGTATAAAGAGTCCTACAGCACTTCAGAAATCTCCCTGAAGTTCAGTGATCCTTGAATTTTAATGTGTACCCAAGTGATCCTTGAATTTCAATGTGCACAGAAATTCAAGGAGCTTCTGTGCCCTACCCCTAGAGATTATGATTTAGGAGGTCTGAGACAAGTCTCAGCCATCTGTTTTCAATGTCTTTCCCCAAATGAATTTCAGACGGTTGATCTGTAGACATTTGGAGAAACACTGCCCAGTGTGATACTCATCATAAGTCAACTCCTTTTGGATATGGCCACTCTGGCATAATCCAACCAATTATCTTCACATCCTCCTCATGCTCCCTGCCACTTTTAGGAAGTTATCATAAGAAAGAAACCTAATCAAATGACTTGCCAAAGTCCAGTTGTGCTGGTGTTATTGTATTTCCCTGCTCTACCAGTCCTGCTACCTATAAAGGAAGAAATAATGCAGACATGACTTGTTCTTAGTGAATCTGTTCAGTGTACTGACAACCAACTCTTCCTTACACTCAGTGCCCACAATTTGCTCTTTTAGTTCCTGATCTAGAATCCTACCAGGGTTTCAGGGTCAAGCTCACCAGTTGGTAGTTAACAGAACCAACTTTCTTCACCTTCGGAAAATTGCAACTGCCTTTATCTGTCTCCAGTCATTCATAAAAGCTGCTATTTTTAACCCATTTATTCCTTGTGTTCCTTTATTAGAACGCTAAGCTTGCAGGAATTATTTATATGCTACTGCTCAAGGTCATCACTAAGGTCTGAATTTTCACCAAAAAAATTTGCAACCTCCAGCATAAATGGGTTAAAAGCCCTCAAAAATGAGGGACAGCTGCAAGTTCTTTCTGAAGCTATACTGGAATGTAATGCACCCAGGCCTGAACATCTGAACCCATTTTGAAAATCTTTACCATGTGGAGCATTCATTCTCCCTTACCAATGATCACTCTACCCCTTTTCAGTAGGAAGATGGTTTTCCTCAACATAAAGGACAGAAGCAAAACAGATTTTTCAGAGTCCTACTTTCTCTATATCATGCAACAACAGTACATTATCAGTTCCAAACAGTGGATCTATCCATCCTTTTCATCTTTTTCTTGCTCTAAACATAACTTTAAGTACATAAATCTTCCTTAGCAATTCTTACAAGCTTCTGTTCATTAGTGGCTTTAGTTTTCTGGTTGCTGTTCTTATAAACATAAGCCATCCTCTTTCTTTTTTTTTTTTTCTTTTGAGATGGAGTCTCGCTCTGTCACCCAGGCTGGAGTGCAGTGGCACAATCTCAGCTCACTGCAGCCTCTGTCTCCCAGGTTCAAGTGATTCTCCTGCCTCAGTCTTCCAAGTAACTAGGACTTGTGCCTGCCACCACACTCAGCTAATTTTGTATTTTTAGTAGAGACGGGGTTTCACCATGTTGGCCAGGCTGGTCTCGATTTCCTGACCTCATGATCCACCCACCTCAGCCTCCCAAAGTGCTGGGACTACAGGCATGAACCACCATGCTCAGCCAAGAAATGCAAATTCTAAGGCTTCACCATGTTGGCCAGGCTGGTCTCAATTTCCTGACCTTGTGATCCATCCACCTCAGCCTCCCAAAGTGCTGGGACTACAGGTGTGAGCCACCATGCTCAGCCAAGAAATGCAAATTCTGAGGCTCAAGGGATCCTCCCACCTCAGTGTCCCAAAGTGCTGGGATTACAGGAATGAGCTACTGCGACTGGCCATTTAATTCTTAAAAAAAATGTTACTGGAGGCCACCCCTTGTTTCTTTTTAAGCAGGAATATAATAAATACCACCATATTGATAAAATATTATTTGCTTTAAATATAACTGTGATAATCTACTTCTTAGAAGTGGAAAAAATAAAATCATTCAAATGGACTTAATTGTATATTCTAGTGTGAATTATGAGATAATTGACATCAATCAATTTTATGAGAAGTATATTGATGTTTGTTCCACAAACAAAGAAGTTTAAGGTAGAGATATTTACAAGGTCTAAGTTGAAAGCCATATGTAGAACATGGCACTACAGAAATCACAGAATTTATATTCAAAATGCAGAATATTCTGAAGATATGTGTAACTAGTTTTGAGATGTGTAACAAATAAATAGTTTAAAAAGCAAATTTCTATCCTGCCTGGCTTGCACAGCATATCTCAACTCCAAGAAAGTACTAAAAGATGCCAATAAAAAAAAGTAACATAATAATAAAAGAAAATCATGAAGTGAACTATAAACATAATTTTCTGAAGACATCTGGGATGTGAAAAGAGTATACTGCATATAAAACTATGATTTCTTTAATTATTCTTAGGAAATGAATAGGTAAAATATGTTATTATTACAAATAAAACAATAAAACACAGCACACTAAACTGTGGAAATATATTAATTCTTCAATAATCGAGCAGTGACATATTTCTGCTAAATAGTTTTCTGGCTAAAATTAGTTATAAAAAGTAGAGTTTGAGCAGAATAATTCTATTTTTAAAAACAGTATCTTCTGTTTCTAATATGGAATATAAATACCTCATAAATAGTAACGTTAATATTGTTAAAATTATCTCATCAGTGATAAAAATGGACAACACAAATCTTAATGTAAAAATATAAACTTTGATTCACAGGTTCTGAGGGTTAGGGAAATATATAAACATAAGCTTTGAGAGGAAGGATTTGGTTGTAAGATATATAACCACATTCAGAAAATATACTTCTTATTCCTATTTCTGTTACTCAAAACTCTCACTAAAGTGAGAGTCACTCAGCTTTTGGAAGTCTGTTTCTCTGTACCAAAACTGGACCAGAAGATGACATATCAGTGAGAAATGCTTTAATGACTGACTAGAAAATGACTCTAAGCGTTTATAAACCCAGTATATCATCATCATCATCCCGTTTATACTTCCATTTGCTCAGTTAGTTCTCTTGTTAGCAACACAGATACTATATAAAATCATCCTCCTCTTTTTCACTTCCTGGCTCTTTATCATTCCAGCCAGCTTCAACAATCTTCAGCTTACTTGGGGCTAATAAACATGCTCACCCAAAGAAAGTGAGGGTTTACGATGTAATGTTCTGGTGATGCTGTAGGCTTCTTAGGGGAAAGACATCTCATAAATATAAACAGTTATGCTTAGAACCCATGATTGTTTGGGAGGCTGAGGTAGGAGAATTGCTTGAACCGGGACCCGGGAGGCAGAGGTTGCAGTGAGCCGAGATCATACTACTGCACTCTAGCCTGGGCTACAGAGCGAGACTCCATCTCAGAAAACAAACAAACAAAAAAAAAACACCCATGGTTGTAATTTGAAATTACAGAAGTTTCTCACCATACTTCATTTAACAGTATTAACAAAGCTTTATGTTTTCATGTCAGTTTTGACACTTAAGAATATTAATGACTTTTTCTTTCACTCAACAAAGAAAATAGTTTCTAAAAATGAGGCTATTTCTCTCCCTTTTGTCATTGACTAGAAGATATGCCATCTTTTTATATTTTACTCCAGAAGGAAGAAGGTTCATCATAACTGAAATGACCCTATTCTAGGACCATTCTAAAATGCACATATCCACCTCAAAAGATCTCTGGAAACCTAGTCAAATCTCTTTCTCTGACCATCATGCCTTACATGGAGCTAATAAGAATGTCTGCAACTGATTGAGGGACTTTAAAAAAGATGGCAGTCCTAGGGCAAACTAACTTGCTTTGTTAGGACAAAACTATTTCCTTTTGTCATTTACGCATTCAACAAGTATTTACTAAGCAGCTATAAATTGCTTCAATCAGTCAATATGTACACAAAATGTAAAAAATATAATAGAATAAGGAATATTTCCACATTCCCATTTTTTGAAAAATTCCTAGCATGCACTTCACATACAGTTTTATGCATGCAAATGACCTTACCTCTCTTACAGATAGTTGTGGTGGGAAGGAGACTGAAAATACCAAGCTGGTGAATTCAAACCCAGAGGCCTCAACCTTTTGGCACACCTAAAAAAGTATTACAATTGTGTAAATTCCCAGGAATTGCCAAAAATATCACTTACTCTAATCTTCATAACATGAATTTCTGGTCCAGGAGATGACATGGCAAAAATTCCCAACTTTCACATTTCACAGTGGAACACTCACAAATATCTTGGGATTAAATATTGCCTAACTATGACCCTGAAGACTAATACCACAAGGAAACAAAACATCCAGGAGTGACATCTGCAGAATAAACTATTAAGTGTCAAAATAGCTTTCTATTAGGCCACCTCCTAATTTTCAAACAAAATAAACCCAAACATAGCACTCTTGACAGAAGAAAACAAAAGGCACTCTTGACAGAAGAAAACAAAAGGCAATCCCACGTTCAATCATTTACCTTTTTTATTTTTTTTGAGACGGAGTCTAGCTTTGTTGCCCTGACTGGAATGCAGTGGCGTGATCTCGGCTCACTGCAACCTCCACCTCCCGAGTTCAAGCAATTCATCTGTCTCAGCCTCCTGAATAGCTGGGATTACAGGTGCCTGCCACCATACCCAGCTAATTTTTTTATTTTTAGTAGAGACGGGGTTTCACTGTGTTGGCCAGTCTGGTCTTGAACTCCTGACATCATGGTCCACCCACCTTGGCCTCCCAAAGTGCTGGGATTACAAGCATGAGCCACCGTGCCCAATGAAGTAATTTACCTTCTACAAGGCTGTTCTCTCCTTGACAATAATAAGTACGACTAGAAATGAACTCTTCTATCACTTAGCTATGTTAAACAGCAAAATGAAAACAAACTGCTGTATTTTTCTTCAATTATTATAGCACTTATGACTGAAATACATGAATACACATTTTATTAATTTTCAGATATGTCAATTTAAAAGTAATTTGAGATAGGGGCCAGACGTGGTGGCTCATGCCTGTAATCCCAGCACTTTGGGAGGCCGAGGCGGGAGGATCACGAGGTCAGGAGATCAAGACCATCCTGGCCAACATAGTGAAACCCCGTCTCTTAAAAAAAAAAAAAAAAAAAAAAAGTAATTTGAGATAGTAGGCTTTTGTTTTAAAAAAAATTAAGAAAATATTTTAATGATCCAATTGTGTGAAACAAGTTGAATATGAATGGCAGTGTTCCTTTCAATATAAGAATTCTTGAAGCTAGGCATGGTGCCCTGTGCCTGTAGTCCCAGCTACTTGGGAGGCTAAGGTGTGAGGATCACTTGAGCCCAGAGGTGGAGGTTGCAGCGAGCTGATATTGTACCACTGCACTCTAGCCTGTGTGACAGAGTGAAACCCTGTCTCAAAAACAAAAACAAAAACAAAAAAACAAAAAACAGAAGGCCGGGCGCAGTGGCTCAAGCCTGTAATCCCAGCAGTTTGGAAGGCCAAATTGGGCAGATTACCTAAGGTCAAGAGTTCGAGACTAGCCTGGCCAACATGGTGAAACCCTCTCTCTACTAAAAATACAAAAATTAGCTGGGCGTGGTGGCACATTCCTGCAATCCCAGCTACTTAGGAGGCTGAGGCAGGTGAATCATTTGTTTTTAATTTTTTTAAAGTCGGGGTTTCACCATGTTGGTCAGGCTGGTCTTGAACTCCAGACCTCAGGTGATCTGCCCACCTTGGCCTCCAAAGTGCTTGGATTACAGGCGTGAGCCACCATGCCCGGCCGCAGGTGAATCATTTGAACCTGGGAGGCAAAGGTTGCAGTGAGCTGAGATTGCACCACTGTACTCTAGCCTGGGTGACAAGAGCAAAACTCTGTCTCAAAAAAAAAAAAAAAAGAGAAAAAAAATTTCTTGGCCTTAGCCAGATGCAGTTGCACACACTTGTAATCCCAGCACTCTGGGAGGCCAAGGCAGGAGGATCACTTGAGGCCAAGAATTCAAGACCAGCACAGTAACATAAGGAGACCTTGCCTCTACAAAAAGATCAAAAAATTGGGTGTGTATGGTGGTACATTCCTGTAGCCTTAGCTACTCAGGAGGCTGATGTAGGAGGATTGCTTGAGCCCAAGAGCTGGAGGCTGCAGTAAGCTGTGATTGGACCACAGCACTCCACCCTGGGCAATAGAATGAGACCCTCCCACCCCCAAAAAAAGAATTTTCTTGTCTCCAAAAAAGAAAATAACTAAAATTCTTGGTCTTAGGACTGAAAATCTCCGTATAATTGCACCTATAATGAAAAACAGGTTATTTACCTTTTTAACGAAATCTTTCTCACAGAATTCTTGAAGAATTCCCAGGCATATATTACATACATTTAAATTTGAGTTCTTGGAAGCAATGTTTCCATCTTGACTAACAGAAATCCTTCCCTCTCCATTCTGACTTAGAATATCAACACTATCTTCCAGTTCTTGCAGTCGAATTTTCTTGGGAGGCGGGTTCATAACTTCCAAAATTAATTCATCTTTTTCAGTTTCCAGAAATTTCTGTAGTTCACTGAGCAACTCCTGAAAAGTTAATAAAAGAAAAAGTAATGACCCACTGACAATGCCCTTAAGGCTTTCTAAGTAAGATGAAACAAGAAAATACAAGTGAAAATTAGGACATATCACAGATTTTACGCTGACATATCAGCTCTGAAGCAATCCAGTTATTTTATTAGACAGCTTTGGCTTTCATGGAATTTAAAAGAGAATTACCTATCTCTATTATACATACGTGAATACGTTTTCAAAAGAGCTCCATATATCAGTGAATATATTCCTAGGCATATATTACATACATTTAAATTTGAGTTCTTGGAAGCAATGCTTCCATCTTGACTAACAGAAATCCTTCCCTTTCCATTCTGACTTAGATTATCAATACTATCTTCTAGTCCTTACAGTCGAATTTTCTTGGGAGGTGGGTTCATAACTTCCAAAATTAATTCATCTTTTTCGGTTTCCAGCTTCCAACTCAAAAGTCATAAATCTGAGGGAGAAAGGCTCCATTAACAAATATATTAATTTGTAGTTCTGTTGTGAGAGTCATTCACTTGCTAATTTCAGTAAAAACAAACTTCAATTCTAGTGATTAACATAAAAATACAAACTGAATTTCCATCCTTGCTATGTTATTTAATAACCTCATAATCACTAAAAGCTCACAAGTATAATATTTATTTAATATAAAATCTGATCATTAGGGTAGTCTATTAAGTAAAAATAATTTGGAGACCATTTACTTAGAAAGGTACACAAATGCTGACAGTGCTGAAAGTTAGCATATGTTTACAAACCATTTATATACATTAATTGAAAGATGTGCTCTACTATATTCTAGTTTGCCTAATTTCTGTCATTTCTTGTATTAGAACGTAAAAACTTGTATTTCTTTGAAACTATTCTCACATTTCTCTCATTCAGATATTCCTCTCATCTAAATACTCAGAGGATTTTCCTGTTTTGTTTAGACAGGTTTTATTATCCCATTGTTGAATCAATATCTTTTTAAAATTCATTCAGATGACAATTTACTGACTCTAAACGGAAAAAAATCTTTCACTCAAGCAAATTTAAATTTATTTTATTGAGAAATTAGCTCTACTGCTTTAATAGAGAAATATAGACACATACATATACAGGTACATTTTGACTCACACAAATATGTTTGTTGTTACCTAAGATCTATAATATCAGTATAACACAGTGCATATACAGATGTGCATATATATATATACATAGCTGCATGAATAGAACAGATCGAAATTTAAGAACATTTCAAAAAAACTGTCCTAATATTCTTGTATATTTCTTTACATAAAATGAAACAAACAAAAGTTGGTAACAGTGTCTTAATATAAATTTAAAATCTAATAACAGAATAAGTTATAATGTGTCTGAAAAAAATGTGTAAGCAGAGTTACATAAAACCAGTCTTATTACTTTACAGTCATACTGTGCATAAATGAATATACACATATTTAAATTATCATAGCACAAGTACCATTTCTGGTTTTCTTTTTTTTTTCTTTTGAGATGGAGTCTCACTCCGTTGCCCAGGCTTGAGTGGAGTGGCACGATCTTGGCTCACTGCAACCTCCGTACCCTGGATTCAAGTGATTTTCCTGCCTCAGCCTCCTGAGTAGCTGAGATTACAGGCACCTGCCACCGCACCAGGCTAATTTTGTATTTTTAGTAGAGGGTTTCACCATCTTGGCCAGGCTAGTCTTGAACTCCTGACCTCTGATCCACCCGCCTCAGCCTCCCAAAGTGCTGGGATTACAGGCATGAGCTACTGTGCCCGGCCGATTTCTGGTTTTCAAAGTGTTTCCACATACTTTATTAGGTACTGTCTTTTAAAGTCCTGTGAGGTGGGTATTATCATCATTCCCATTTACAGAGGAGTAAACTGAAGCTGGAAAGTGGTGGAACTGGGATTCAAATCCATGTCTTGTAGCTCCAAATCCTAGGTTTTGAATTCAGACAGACTGTTCAAATCCTAGCTTGCTCACTTAATAGCTGTGTAACTTTGGGCAGGTTGCTTAACCTCTCTGTATCTCAGTTTCTTCATCTGAAAATAGAGACAATCATAGTATGTACTTACCTAATCAGTTATTATGAGAATTATATGAGAGCTTGACATATAGTAATGATAATTGAATATAGCATATTATTATTTCCAAAATAATAGAAACAACTAATGACATTTTAAAAATGACTGATACTACTAACTCCTGGACAATTTTTTAAGTTACAAGAAATTGTGTGTGTATATTTATGTTTTATGCATACTGTTTATAATGTATATATTTACATGTGTTATTACTATCTGCCTCTAAAAAGAATATCCCTTCTAGAATCAAACATTTCAAGTTACATATCTTATGCAAAAAAGTATTATATTAAATGTCAAAGCTCTGTGTATATTACCATAAATGTCAAAGATCTCTGTGTATTACTTTTGTCATTAATAGCAGCAAGAATGACAATAAGCATTTATTTTTAGAGGGTTCCAAATACCTATTTATAAATACAAATGGAAATATAGAAAATAGGAAAAACAGAAAAAGGCAACCATACCCACAATACTTCTACTTAGTAGGACAGATATTAGCAATATTTTGCGATATTCTGTTCAGATATCTTTTAGGAAACATCTATACAAATGTTAGATGCACCAGGGAGTTCCTCCACAAAGATCCCACTACACTAAATGTGAGATAGCTAGATAGAATCACTTAAGAAGGAACTTAACAATTCTGAGACTCTTCCAAAATTATGATTATCACTTATTTTATTACAGTTTTTTTAATTTAAAAAAGAGTAATGGATAGATACTTGCTCTCAAAAGTACAGGCATTCATTGTAAAATATAGAGAACCTTCCCTTAACTTGAAAAAAAAAAAAAGAAAATACCTTGTATGGAAGTTGGTAAGGTGCGTGAAAATCCACACCACAGAATCTGAAAATACATCTTGGACAAGTACCAGTACTGAGCAACAACCGGGCCACACGTTTGCTTTCCTCGGTCAGTGGGAACATACTGAATAATTATAACTAGAAAGACAAAAGTAAAACTAATGAGCAGCTTCTGCATTTTACTGTCACAGACAAATAAGTCATAATGTTTAGGGATAAAGACTAGCTTTTATTTGAAAAACACTATTGTGTACTCTCTAACCAAGCCCCTTTCATTATATACATATTCTAAAATACAAACTTGAAGGAAGTTTATAAGATGGATCCAGTAAAAGTTTCTAACCGTCAAGGAACTTCGTTTAGCATTCTGAATTACAATAAAATACATCAATATAACTAAGTTGATCAAAAGATATAAAAATAATCAAGAATGGTTGCTTCTGAGGAGGACAATGAAAACAGAAGTACACAGTGAAATTTTCCTTTTCCTTTTGTACCATTCAGTATTGTATAAAGTTAATTCATTAAACTTTTCCTATCAGAAATTAAAAATGAGTTTATTAGTGTTTGGGCTAAGAAAGCCATAGCCCAAAATGAAACCCTCAGCAGCAGCATCAGAAGCAAATGTTTTTCTCTAACCTTCTGCCCTCTTGTCTCTCAGTCCCATTCTCCCCAAGACTAGCCATAGAAAAACTACAGTCCCTTTTCCTCAAGGTGAGCCATAGAAACCAAAAACCCCTTTCCCCAAAGCTAGCCATAAAATCTAAAAATATTACTCAAATTTGGCTGAGTGCGGTGGCTCGCACCTGTAATCCCAGCACTTTGGGAGGCCAAGGTGGCTGTATCACCTGAGGTCAGGAGTTCGAGACCAGCCTGGCCAACATGGTGAAATCCTGTCTCTACTAAAAATACAAAAAAATAAAAATTAGCCGGGCATGATGCTGGGCGCCTGTAATCCCAGCTACTTGGGAGGCTGAGGCAGGGGAATCGCTTGAACCTGGGAAGTGAAGGTTGCACTGAGCCGATATGGCACCACTGCACTCCAGCCTGGGCGACAAGAGCAAAACTCCGTCTCAAAAAAATAATAATTATATATATACACACACACACACACAAACTCAAATTTTCACTTCACTTTTCTGAGTAAAAACTGACCATGAAAAATGAGGCAAGGTGTAGTGGCTCACACCTATAGTCTCACCACTTTGTGGGGCCGAGATGGAGGACTGCTTGAGGCCAGGAGTTTGAGACCAGGCTGGGCAACACCATGAGGCCCTGTCTCTACAAAAAAAATTGAAAAATTAGATGGGCATGGTGGTGTATACCTGTAGTCACAGCTACTCAGAAGACTGAGGTGGGAGGATTGCTTGAGCCCAAGAGGTAGAGGTTGTAGTGAATCCAGATCATGCCACTGTACTCCAACCTGGGTGACAGAGCAAGACCCTGTCTCTAAAAAGCAAAGGAAAAAAAAAAAAAAAGAAGACATATTATCTGACCTCTCTTTGACTGTAGGTCAAAAGACCCTCCATTCCACAGCAGGTCCTGCCCTACACCTAGAAGGAAGGAATGCTTGCTCTGAGAGGCCGAGAAGAACGTAGACAGACAGGCTTGCTGGGTTTCCCCATTCAGTTAATTACCCTTTTTTGTCCAATCATATTTCTACGTGCTGCCCATACTTTGATGAAACTAAACATAAAAATGGACAATTTCCTGTTATCATGTCTTCATTCTGAAGGCTCCTGTGTATACACATTACATAAACGTGTATGCTTTTTCTCCCATTAATCAATTTGCCTCATGTCAGTGATTTTGGGAGAACCTCTAGGTGGCTAGGGGCCATGGCATTCAGACTAGACAAAAAATCAGATCAGTCTTCATTATATAATACTTGACTACACTTAATGATAGTTTAGCAGTCAACTATTTAAAACAAATTGAGGCCGGGCACAGTGCCTCACATCTGTAATCCCAGCATTTTGGGAGTACGAGGCAGAAGATCACTTGAGGTCAGGAGTTCGAGACCCGCCTGGCCAACATGGAGAAACCCCGTCTCTACTAAAAATACAAAAATTACCCAGGTTTGGTGGTGGGCACCTGCACTCCAGCCTGGGTGACAGAGCAAGACTCTGTCTCAAAACAATAACAACAACAACAACAACAACAATTGATCAGCAGGTCCAAAAATATCAATTTTACTTTGATGATATAATGACTAAATGGCAACCACCTGTAAACAAAATAAAAATCTGTCCCTTTCAAGAGTAAAATCTCCAACAAAAGGCCGGGTGCAGTGGCTCACATCTGTAATCCCAGCACTTTGGGAGGCTGAGGCAGGCAGATCACCTGAGGTCAGGAGTTCGAGATCAGCCTGGCCAACATGGTGAAACCCCATCTCTACTAAAAATACAAAAAATTAGCCAGGTGTGTTGGTGTGCACCTGTAATCCCAGCTACTCAGGAGGCTGAGACAGGAGAATTGCTTGAAACCAGGAGGTGGAGGTTGTAGTGAGCCAAGATTGTGCCACTGCACTCTAGCCTGGGCAACAACAGTGAAACTCAGTCTCAAAAAAAAAAAAAACCTCCAACAAAAACAAATTAAGTACAAAATATTTGAGCTCAACTGTGTGCTTAATTAAGTAGCCAATTTTTGCAATTTAAATAAACTGACAAAAAAATACTATATAGAGAATAAGGGCAAATCTGTCTCCTGTTACCAGGAAGGAGGTGTACTAAAAATTCAAACAACCCAATTTGTTCAGCAAAACTAGATCTTCTAATTAGTGAAATAGTTCGTATTACCTTAAAACGATATTTAAAGAAATATTTTAGAAAATAATCAATTCATGGCAATCTTTTTCTCTTTTTTTGAGATGAAGTCTTGCTCTTGTCATTCAGGCTGGAGTGCAGTGGTGTGATCTTGGCTCACTGCAACCTCCGCTTCCCAAGTTCAAGGGATTCTTCTGCCTCAGCCTTCTGAGTAGCTGGGATTACAGACATGTGCCAACAGGTCCGGCTAATTTTTGTATTTTTAGTAGAGACAGGGTTTCACCATGTTGTCAGGCTGGTCTCCAACTCCTGACCTTGTGATCTGCCCACCTCAACCTCCCAAAGTGCTGGGATTACAGGCGTGAGCCACTGTGCCCAGCCAAAATAATCACTGCATGGCAATCTTACGGCATGCTATAACTGTGGTCATACAGATGAAAGGCAGTGGCATCTTGTAATTTGTGCAGTTTCATAATTCAAATGAACTTTCTTAAAATTTGTATAAGGGTAAAGCTCTCCCTAACCTCTTAGTATGAAGATGTGATTCTTCCAGTCTGCATTTTCTAAACCTCTAAAACTTACTACTTGCTTGCAAGTTTCTAAATGTTTGGGGCCACTAACCAAGATCCTTGACAAAAAATAATGAGGAAGACAGGCATATAGTTCTGCAGAACTCTTCACCATAAAAATCAGTTCAGCAGCCAGGATTACTAAAAACAGACTGCCTCTGGCTGAATTCTAATTCTGGTGAAAAGGTGAGTAAGCAGGGAGAAGAAAATCAGGCTTGTATGGAAACATACCATATAAGCTGACAAGGTGACAACTTTGAGACACCAGAATTGAGAAATGTGTATTTAGGGCTGCCTAAGTAAATTTGGGCTCCAGGATATTTTCAAGAAAGAAGACAGAATATGTGGAAAATATGTGGAAAACAGCCACTAAATAATGAAGATCTGGCCAGGCACAGTGGCTTACACTTGTAATCCCAGCACTTTGGGAGGCCAAGGCAGGTGCATCACCTGATGTCTGGAGTTCAAGACTAGCCTGGTCAACATGGTGAAATTCCATCTCTACTAAAATACAAAAATTAGCTACTCAGGAGACTGAGGCAAGAGAATCGCTTGAACCCAGGAGGCTGGGGCTGCAGCGAGCAGAGATCGTACCACTGCACTCCAGCCTGGGCGACACAGCGAGGCTCCATCTCAAAAAAAAAAAAAAAAAAAAAATCTGTGTGGTCAAGTCATTACTATTTACAAGCGATCTGAATCCCTTTTCCCAGCCCATTTAATCTAGTTTGATGCAGAGAAGGGATCAGATGCTGTGAGGGGCTGAATATAAGCATTTATATCCCTGACTACATACACTCTCCTCACAGAGAAACCATTTCTGTTTCACCTGCTATTGTAAGTTATTTTTTCTCCATTACTCAAAGTCAAGAATTTTACTTAATTCAGAAGTAACATTTAACTCAAAAAGAGACACAAACACGCCCTATTCCAATAAACAAATCAATAAGCACTTTAAAAGGACACTTAACGAAGATTTCCCTTGAGACTTAAATAGCTATATTAAAATTTATTCTATTTTCTATTGCTGTAAGACAATGTTTATTTCCCCAATAAGTTCACAAGAACAAAGGTATCATGCAAAGTGAATAAATGACATATTACAATATCCTGGCTCTGAGAAGTTCCCAAACCTGATGAGAATTACAAAACTTCCAGTTCTGAGTAATTTGAAGAGGTCTAAAAATAGTCCTCAAACAAAAAGACCTTTTTTTTGAATGTGAGTGTTAATAAACGAGCTACGAATTTACAAACCTCTCAACATTATTTTCCCCTAGCAACAATCTAGCAACTTCTCAAGAATATTAACATTAAAAGGAGAAAATACATTACGCCTTAAATTTGGTTGTTTCATCTTGATGTAATGAAATGTCAGGATTGCTTAAGATATCAGAAATCGGTTGTCCACGTTAGATTTATTATATTTGAAAGCAAGCCCTGAGAAAGGCATCTCACAATCTAAGTTTTCCAGGGCTGGTTACCCTCAAGATGTTCGCTTTTCGTTTACGTGTTTGTTTTAAAGAAATAACTCTGTAACAAGTTGCTACAAAGCCGCCTTTTCGCGTGTCAGGCTCCCTTGGAGGACTGAATCCCTCCTCCCCAAAACAAGGATAACTAGTCCAGTCTCTGTCTTACTGGAGGAGAGGACTTTATTTTCACCTCTTGGACAACTGCAAAACAAGTCATCGAAAACGAGGAAAGGAGTAGGGCATGAAAAAAAAACTACCGAAACGACCAAACGACATCCTAAGATCTTTTAAAACTCATTTCCCTACCGAAAGGGTCATTCGTACCGCAGCATGGGGCTGGGGGTATAGATTTACGAGGAAAGAGGTGATTACACTTCACTGGACTTATGAAACATTCAGCTATGGAATCTACTGTGGACTCTTGAAAAGTTCATCTCGAGATCTAACCTCAAGCCTCAGTTTTGGCCAAGCTAGCCCTTCCCCCTTCGGTCAGGTCCAACAAACTTCCCACTCACCCCTCCTTTGCTAACAAAGCCGTTCCAGCAGGAGGGAAACGACCTCTCTCCCGCCACACCTCTTCTGCACCCAGTCTGCACCCCTTCACCTCTTACCTACCTGCCTCACCTTCTCCTCAGATGCTGGAGCCTGAGACTTAACCCCTTCCGGCCCTCGAAGGGAACAGGGAAGACTAAAGACAACGCACCTATCGCGTCTAGCAATTCTGTTCCCCGAGGAAACGTGGGCTTTAGAACGAAAGTACCACGCCGCTCTCGCTAGGACTAAGTGAGCTTCCCCCTTCTTGTTTGTAGAGAAATCTGTCAAACTGCCTAGTTTGCCACCTCCCCCCACCTCCACCGCGCGTGTAGAAGTGCGTGGAGCTTTACTCCCAGCCTGACGAGTCCAGTCCCTGATAAGCCTCGGGGGCAGTGGTGGGCGCTCCGAGGTCTAGGGCGTTGTAGCTGCTGCCAGAAATATCGATGAGCCTTTACCCTCGGGTTTAGGACGGGAGCTCTTTCTAGGGCAAATACAAAGAACGTGTTTCTTCCTACAAATTAGTGCATCCTCCCGCGGTCTGGATTCAGCTAGTAAAGTAACTCAAACCTTGTCCTGACTGCAGGGGTGTGAGGGGTGGACGGCTCGGTGTTCTGCCCATTGTGCCTGGCGTTCGAGGTGCTGGTGTACGCAGGCCTGGACAGTCCAGGAGAGGAACGGGAGCCGAGCCGAGGAGGAGATGGCGTCTCAGCCGCCACCTCCCCCTAAACCCTGGGAGACCCGCCGAATTCCAGGGGCCGGACCGGGACCAGGACCCGGCCCCACTTTCCAGTGAGTGTGCGATTCTTCAGGCTGTGAGTTTGGTGGGCCCGAGCGGGGACTTATCAGGAGGCGGTTGAAGCGGTTGTTGGCGGAGGTGTTCCCCTCCCCCCTTCAGCCAGCCTCCCAGCCTTGTGGGTAGGGGTCGAGGTGAAGCTGGGGCGCTTACCAGTGGGGATTTCAGTGTCTCACAGCTGTTTCTGACCCGGCGGCTCTTAGCAGCAACGTTTTTTTGGGAGCTCCTGGGCGTCTCTCTGGGTCCCTATGCTTGGAAGAAAGGGGGGCGGCTTCCTATCCCTTCTGTTTGCAAGACACTTTGACACAGTGGCTTCACCCTCTGAAGCTTAGACTTTGGGTCTGTAGCAGTTGAGAGAGGCATTTGCCCAGACACGGCATCGACAGGGAGCAAAGTTTCTCGTTGAAGGTGTTAACCTCTCGAGAAGTTGGTGAAAGGCCGAAAGGTTTTACGTAGCTGGAACCCAAGCTGTGTACACTTTTCATTCTTTTCCAGCGTAATTCAGCCAATGTTTCGGATCGAGATTGGAGAAGCAACTTTAAAGCAGGAGTTCTAGATCTGAGGCCTATGGATGGCCTTTGTGTGCAAAATAGTGTATTTTTCTGAGGCCTGTGGTTTTTGTTTTTTTTTTTTTTAATCAGTATCAGTTGGTTTATAGGACTTTAAAAAGGCTAAAACATACAGAGTTGGGAGTGTTTCGTGGCCTCGCGTGGCTTTTGTTTGTTAGTGCTCAACACTTAATTCAGATAGGTGTGATTCAAATGTCAAATCACCTATTACTATAGGTTTTTCTGATGCATAAAAACTCCGACATATTACTGGAATGTATTTCCGCTGTGTTCTGAAATCTTTTAAACACTATAGCTTTAACACAGTACTTAATTTAATAAGGACACATTACAAGTAATAAGCTTTAAACTCTGGTAAGTCACGATGACATTATCTGCTACCGTTTTTATGAATGGGTTCTTTTTTTCCCGATTTAGACTGCTTGTCGAATGAGAGAGGTTTTATTTTTTGCATCTGTTAAAGTTCTTTTTATGTGAAATTAACCATTTTCCCACTTTTTTCATTATGAAGCATTTTAAACACATAGAGACTAGTAGAGTAAGATAATACCTGTATATTCACTACCCAACTTTAAAAAATGTTAACACTTGCCAGATTTATTTTTAAAAAGAAAAGTTAGACAGTTAAACTCTCCCATTCTTCTTTTCAGTGGTGACTGTTGTCCTTATTTGGTGTTTCATATACTCAGTAATGTTTTTATACTTCAGTGCTTAGGTTTGTGCTAATTATATGCATTTTATATTTAAAGCTTAAAAATGTAACAATAATATATATTTTATATATTGTAATTACATGTTACTGTTTATATATTATTTGTTAGTATCTGTTTTTGTTTTTCCTGTTGCCCATTTTTCTATTGGCTTTATCTTTGCTTATCAATTTGTAAGAGTACTTTATTGTTGATACTAATCCTTTTTTGTTAATATTTTGCTAATATCTTTCACTGTGTGGCCTTGTCTTTATGTTCAATTTTTTGTACAGATGTTTTTGATTTTAATATAGCCAAAACTTTCATATTTTATTGTCTGTGCTTTTTGTCTTGGTTAAGAAATCCTGTCTACCTAGATCAGGACAGTTTTTCTGTATGTTTTCTTTTAAATCTTCTGGTTTTCACATTCATATCTTTAATACACACAGAACTGACTGTATAAAAATCAGGCCGGGTGCAGTGGCTCACACCTGTAATCCCAAGCACTTTGGGAGGCCGTGGTGGGTGGATCACCTGAGGTAAGGAGTTAGAGATCAGCCTGGCCAACGTGGTGAAACCCTGTCTCTAATAAAAATACAAAAATTAGCCAGGTGTGGTGGCGGGTGCCTGTAATTCTAGCTACTCAGGAGGTTGAAGCAGGAGAATCGCTTGAGCCTGGGGAGCCAAGACTGTTCCACTGCACTCCAGCCTGGGCAACAGAGCAGGACTCCGTACAAAAAAAAAAAAATCAATATGAAATAGAGAATCTAATTTTTTTTCCATATGGGAACTAATTATCCCAGCATCATTTATTGAGTAGTCTGTTCCTAGTTTATAATGCCATCTATGTCATATCAGGTTTTCCTAAATATGTGGTTTTGTTTCGAGCACTTTCTTTTTACTAGCATCACACTATCTTAATTATAGAATTTTGTAAGTCTTGATTTTTTGGTGTCAATAGTTTCCACACATTGCTGTTCTTTGTAATTGCCCTTGTTACAGTTAGCCCTTTTTAAAAAGTCTTATTGGGATTTTTATTGAAACTGAGCTGAATTTACGGATCAAGTAAGTTTTTTATTCCATGAATATTGTAAAAGCTACAATTGGTGAGAATTTTGATTATTTTAAATATCTTATCTCCATGAAGTTTTTTTCCTCATATTTTATTTTTTATCCCTAGATTATTTTTGCTGTGGTAGTTGCAAATGGGCTTTCTTTTTTCCTTTTACATTTTCCAGTTGGTTATTAACTGGTATGGCATAATGCTATTGATTTTTTCTAATATAAATGTTAAGTACAGCATAATGTCAAACTCTTAATTAGTTCTGATGCTTTGGTTGAAATTCTCTTTAGTTCTGTGTAGACAGTTCTGTCATTTACAGATAAGCTAGCATCCTTATATTGGTCCTGACTTCCACTGGAATGCTTCTGAAGTTTTTTACTGTTAAGTGTGAAGTTGCTTTTTGTTTTTTATAGGTATCCTGTCAAAATTCTGTCTCACTGCTTTGCTCAGATTTTTTTAATTTTCTTTTTTTTTTTTAATTTTATTATGTTTTTTGAGACGGAGTCTCACTGTATCTCCCAGGCTGGAAGGCATTGGCATGATCTCGGCTCACTGCAACCTCTACTTCCCAAGTTCAAGTGATTTTCCTGCCTCAGCCTCCTGGGTAGCTCAGTTGATTGGCCCACCTCAGCCTCCCAAAGTGCTGGGATTACAGGTGTGAGCCACCACTCCCGGCCCTACCTTGCTCAGATTTTTATCATGAAGAAGTATTAAATTTTATGAATGGCTTTTCTGCATCTGTTGAGACCATTGTACATGTTTTTGCTTTAATATAAAAATGTGATTTATTGTATCAATTAACTTTCTAATGTTGAACCACCCTTGCATTTCTCCATGAACTCTGGTTAGTTGTGATTTTTTTTCTGATACGCAATTTCAAATTCTATTCTAGGCCAGGTGGAGTGGCTCACATCTGTAATCCCAGCACTTTGGAAGGCCAGGACGGGAGGATTGCTTGAGTTTGGAAGTTCGAGACCAGCCTGAGCAACACAGCAAGACTCTGTCTATATAAAAAATTTTAGTGGATCACCTGAGGTCAGGAGTTCGAAACCACCCTGACCAACAAGGTGAAACCCCAACACAAAAAAAAAAAAAAAAAAAAGATAAAAAGGAAAAATAGCTCACATAGAGATGCTGGGTTAAAAAAAATAATAATAATAATACAGGTGGGAATTCTACCCATTACTTTGGCCAGGCATAGTGGCTCACGCCTGTAATCCAAGAACTTTGGAGGCCAAGGCGGGCGAATCACCTGAGATCAGGAGTTCAAGACCAGCCTGACCAACATGGTGAAACCCCGTCTTTAAAAAAAAAAAAAAAAAAATTAAAATTGGCCAGGGGTAATGATGTGTGCCTGTAGTCCTAGCTACTAGGGAGGCTGAGGTGGGAGGATCCCTTGAGTCCAGGAGTTCAAGGCTGCAGTTGGCTGTCATCATACTGCTGCACTCTAGCCTGGGTGACATAGCAAGACCCTGTATCCAAAAAGAAAAAGAATTCTATTCCAATATTGTAAGACTTCTGCATACATGTTCCTAGGTGAAGTTGAAATTTTCTCTTTGTACTATTCTGGTTTTGTATCAAAGTTTTATAGCTAGATAAATTTTTCTGTTGAGCCTAATTTTTTTTTTAGACAGTGTCTCACTGTGCCACCCAGGCTGGAGTGCAGTGGTATAATCATGGCTCACTGCAGCTTCTATGTCCTAGGCTTGAGTGATTCTCCTGCCTTAGCCTCCTGAGTAGCTGGTAGTACAGGTGCATGCCACCATGCCCAACTAATTTTTATATTTTTAGTTGAGATGGGGTTTTGCCATGTTGCCCAGGCTGGTGTCGAACTCCTGGGCTCACGCAATCTGCTCACCTCAGCCTCCCAGGTGACTCCCAGGTGTGAGCCACCTCACCTGGCCTAATTGATTTCTTTATAGGCAGACTGCCTTCTACTTAGTAGCTTTTTAGATTTTATCTGATATCTTTGGTCCTCTAGCTTTATTATATTGTGTCTAGGTATGAATTATACAGACACATACATATATATTATATTTTTTTCTTTTTGTTCAGTACCCACAGTATTCAGTCTGAGGATTCATGTCTCTTTTTTATTTCAGGAAAATTCTCACCAATTATACCTTTAAATACTATTTTAAGTTTTGTTTGAACACTAGTCTTTCCTCTCTTCTTCTGTTAAGCGTTATATCAGGAATAGTATCTGCTGTAAGTAACAATATCTGACTTACTATGCTTTGGACTACAGAGACATTTATTGTTTAGTTAGCAAGAAGTCTAGAGATCTGCTGTCTCAACATTGTCATCAAGGGACCTAAATTTTTCCTGGCTTTTTTTTTGTCAGCTCTCTGACTTGTGGGCCATCTCTTTTGTTTGTTCGTTTGTTTTGAGATAAGTCTTTGTATTATCTGAAGTTTCTCTTTTTTTAATATGTAATTTTGTTATATAAGCCTTGTTGTTGTTATTATTATTATTATTATTATTATTATTATTATTACTAGGACGGAGTCTTGCTCTGTTGCCTAGGCTGGAGTGCAGTGGTAAAATCTCAGCTCACTACAACCTCTGCCTCCCTGGTCAAGTGATCCTTGTCTCTCAGCCACATGAGTAGCTGGGATTACAGGCATGCACCACTACACCTGACTAATTTTTGTATTTTTAGTAGAGATAGAGTTTTGTCATGCTGGCCAGGCTGGTCTCAAACTCTTGGATTCAAGTGATCCACCTGCCTTGGCCTCCCAAAGTGCTTACAGGAGTGATTACAGGAGTGAGCCACCATGCCCAGCCAAGCCCATTTAATTTTTAATGAGAGCTGGACATTGTATATAGACAGTTTAATGTGATTTGAGGCCTAAAGGTATCTTTCTCTAACGACTTTTCCTTTTGACCAGAATGTTAGGCCACTAACAATCTAGAATCACTTTAATCCAGTGAAGAAATGAGCTGATTTAAAACTTGGTTTTCATTCCTGCCAGAGTTAGTCTATTTCCTGTTAACCCTTTCACCCTTTCTACTAGCATAGATCCCTTTTTAGGTTTATATGATCCCAATCTGAAGTGTGAGGGTTCCCTATGGCCTTCGTCTTTAGAGTTCTGAACTCCAATTTATTTCTCCTTAGCCCAGGGAGTTTGTTAAGATCTCTGCCCAGCTGCTCATCCTGTCAACCATCTCTTCTGGAATTGGCCGTAGCTTCTAGAGAAACATCTCAAAATATCTGGCTCTCTGGGGTTTTTTTCCCTCCTGGATTTTGACTTCAGAATTCCTCAGTGCCTTGTTCTCTAATGCTTAAAACAGAATTTTTTCCTATTTCCTACCTTTCTAGTTTTCAGTGGCAGGGTTAATCTAATTACCTCAACAACCATTACTTAAAGCAGAATTCCCAAGTTCTGTATTTCCACTCTGCTCCTTAGTGTACAGCAGCTAATTTTCTTCTTGACAGATAGTTGAAAGCAATTCCTGTAGCTGTGGCCACCTTTCCTTTCCTTTTCCCTTTGCTTTTCCCTTCCTTTCCTTTCGACACCCAGGCTGGAGTGCAGTGGCGTGATCGGCTCACTGCAACCTCTGCCTCCTGGGTTCAAGCAGTTCTCTACCTCAGCCTCCCAAGTAGCTAGGATTACAGGTGTCCACCACCACACCTGGCTGATTTTTTTTATTTTTAGTAGAGATGGGGTTTCACCATCTTGGCCAGACTGGTCTTGAACTCCTGACCTCGTGATCCACCCACCTCAGCCTCCCTAAGTGCTAGGATTACAATACAGGCATGAGCCACCTCGCCCAGCCTGTGGCCATCTTTTCTAAGGTTTCTAATGGATTTTTAAAAATATTTAAATGTTTTTATTTCATTTCAATTTTTATTTCACAGATACTGTTTCATTTCTCTCTGATAATTTTTAACATGTCTAAAATCATTCCTGAGCTGTTATATAAAATTAGTTTTTTTCATTGGGTTTTATTCTTGTTTTTTGTTGGCTTTGTTTCTTAGTGTTTATTTCTTCATGTGTGGGGCATTTTTGAGATGGTCATTTTGAGTAGTAATTTTAGAGTTCTATTTTCTCTCCTTTCCCTCTTCCATGTTCCCCCCTCCATCTAATAGGTTTCCTGTTGCCTCTACCTGTTCCTTCTACTTACCACTTAGGGAAGAATCAGGTATAAAAACAGTGGGCTAGCCTGGGCATGGTGGCTCACACCTGCAATCTTAGCTCTTTGGGAGGACAAGGCAGGAGAATTGCTTGAGCCCAGGAGTTGGAAACCAGCCTCTTAAGATGAAGTGAGAACCCAGCTCTACAAAAAAAAAAAAAAAAAAAAGGGGAAAAAAAAGCCAGGAATGGTGGCACATGCCTGTAGTCCCCGCTACTTGGGAAGCTGAGGTAAGAGGGATCACTGGAGCCTAGGAATTTGAGGTTGCAGTGAGCCATGATTGCACCACTGAACTCTGGCCTGGGTATCAGAACGAGACCCTGTCTCAAAACAAAAAGCAAACAAAAAAAAAAAACAGTGAGTTAGATTAAGGATATCACAGATCAAGTCAGTTAGTAGTTGTTTCATTTCCTGGGCTGGAGGCCTTACCACAGTCCTCTCCCTTTCTTAGTTCTGTAACTTTCTCAAAATAGTCAACTGTCATCAGCAAATTTTATAATCTCTTTGTAGGAGCCAAGGTGGTATATCCTCACTCCCAGCCTCAAGCAATGAACTGTTTCCACTTTAACGGAGCACTTTTCATTTTTGCTACTTCATAGAAGCCTGCATCTTGGCTATCACTGCCTGATGACAGAACCAGAATTGAGTACGCCCGTAGCTTCAGCCCTCCTTAACATGTTGCATTTCTGTTTAGTTTCTGTTCCATAAGTCTGTCTGTCTTGTGTTAAATCTAGATAATGCCTGTTTGTTTTTCTCTCTGTTTTCTCTGTTATTGTTTCGACTTTGGAGCAGAACTGCTTCATCAAAGCCTGAATGCACTGTACTATCTGACTGTTCACTGGCTCCTTTTAAGTTTTGTTTTATTTTTAAACATTAGATCCAGTAAAAGAAAAAAAATAGAGTTCTAGTAACTTGTTTACTATATTATAATACAAATTAAATTAAAACTTTAGCCTAGATTAGAAAATTACTATTTTGCATTTCTACATCTAATATTTGTTTCAGGCAAGGATGATGAATGGATGCTAAACTATCAAATGAACAGTTGCTGGGGAGTGGAATATTTGTGTGGTACCAAAATATCATCCCATAGATTATATACTAATTACAAAGGGAAAGATACATTTTAATGGAAAGATCTAACAGTCACCTCCTTAACCAACTAATCAAACTTAGCCTCACAAATAAGGAGGCAATAATATAGCATTATGTGCCTCCTAAAGTAATACTGCGTGAAGTAAACAACATCACTTATGAATTATTCTTGCCAAAAAATACTGAACCTGATTCTAATCAAACTGTTAAATGCAATCTTAATAGGAAGTAAGATAAGAGTACGTTAAACAACACTTTGGAGAAGCACAAATTTGCTGTAGGAGTTTGTTTGTTTTTTTTTTTTAAGACGGAGTTTCACTCTCTGACGCCTAGGCTGGAGTGCAGCGGAGTGATCTCGGCTCACTGCAACCTCTGCTTCCCGAGTTTAAGTGATTCTGCTGCCTCAGTCTCACAAGTAGCTGGGACTACAGGCACCCGCCACCACATCCGGCTAATTTTTATATTTTTAGTAGAGATGGGGTTTCACCATGTTGGCCAATCTGGTCTCCGACTCCTAACCTCAGGTGATCCGCCTGCCTCGGCCTCCCATGGTGGTGGGATTACAGCCATGAGCCACTTCACCTGGCCTAGGGGTAGGACATTTCTAGAAAAAAACTGGGTTGACTCTTCAGAAGTACAGGGATATTTGAAAAAAATGGGATTGTTCTAGTTTAGAAGAGAAAGGAAACAAAACAACCAAATGCAATGTGTGAGCCTTAACCGAATTTTTGTCCAGAAAAAAGTTTTTAAAGACATTTGGACTCCTATAGCACAATAATTTAAAAAGCAGTGATAAAAAGGCTAAGCCAAGTGCGGTGGCTCATGCCTGTAATCCCAGCACTTTGAGAGGCAGAAGTGGAAGGATTGCTTGAACCCAGGTCTTCAAGACCAGCCTGGGCAACAAAGAGGGACCCCATCTCTACTAAAAAGTTAGGTGGGGGTGGTGGTCCCAGCTACATACGAAGCTGAGGCAGGAGGATCACTTGAGCCCCAGAGGTCAAGGCTGCAGTGAGCCGTGTTTGCGCCACTGCACTCCAGCCTCAATGACAGGAGACCCTATCTCTAGAAAAAAATGTGAGCTTAAAAGTGGGCACAGTATCTAAATAGATATTTCTCCAAATAAGGTTTTAAAATGACCAATAGGCCAGCCGCAGTTGCTTACACCTGTAATCCCAGCACTTTGGGAGGCTGAGGTGGGTGGATCGCAAGGTCAAGGGTTCAAGACCATCCTAGCCAACATGATGAAACCCCGTCTCTACTAAAAATACAAAAATTAGCCAGGTGTGGTGGCACACACCTGTAATCCCAGCTACTCAGGAGGCTGAGGCAGGAGAATCACTTGAACCCAGGTGGCAGAGGTTACAGTGAGCTGAGATCACACCATTGCACTCCAGCCTGGGCAATGGAGCAAGACTCCGTTTCAAAAAAGATAAAAATAAAATGACCAATAAGCACATGAAAATATGCTCAACATTGTTAGCCATCAAGAAATGCAAATTAAAACCACAGTGAGATACCACTTCACACCCACTAGGATAGCTATAAGGAAAAAGATAAGAGCAGATGTTGCCAAGGATGTGGAGAAATTGGAAACCCTCGTACACTGGGGAGAATGTAAAATGGTACATTATGTTTTGGAACACAATCTGGCAGTTCCGCAAAAGGCTAAATGTAGAGATTCCGTATAACCCAGCAAACGTCCATACAAAAACTTGTATATAAATGGCCATTGCAGCATTATTTGTAATAGCTAAGAAGTAAAAACAGCCCCAATATACATCAACTGATGTATATTATAAATAATATAAATATATTTTGGCAATAAAATAATACAAATATAATTTGGCAATAAAAATGAATGAAATGCAGTTGGCCTTCCACATCTGTGGATTCAGTCAACTGTAGATCAAAAATATTCAGAAAATAGGCCAGATGTGGTGGCTAACACCTGTACTCCTGGCATTTTGGGAGGCCAAGGTGGGAGGATCACTTGAGGCCAGGAGTTGGAGGCTGCAGTGGGCTGTGAATCATGCCACAACACTCTAGCCTGGACAACAGAGTGAGACCCTCTTAAAAAATAAAAAGGAATTCAGGAAAAATAAATTGCATCTGTATTAAACATGTAAAGACTTTTTTCCTTGTCATTATTTCCTAAACACTACAGTATAACTAATTACATAACATTTACACTGTATTAGATACTAAAAGTAATCTAGAGATGATTTTAAATATGCAGGAGGATGTGCATAGGTTACATGCAAATACTATACTATTTTATATTAGGGACTTGAACATTCATGGATTTTGGTATCTAAAGGTTTTGAAACCACTCGCCCACAGATACCAAGGGCTGCCTGTACTGATAACATGCTATAAAATGGATAAACCTTAGAAACATTATGCTAAGTGAAAGAAGCCAGTCACAAAATACTACACATTGTGTGTGTCCCTTTGCCATATATCCTCATTATTTGTGGATTCTGTATTTTCAAATTGGTCTGCTCACTAAAATTTATTTGTAATCTCAAAATCAACATTCCTGGCATTTTCACAGTCATTTGAGGACAAACATAGATTAGGGAAAAATCTGAGTTGTCCCTTAGCTGACACAACCGAGAGACAAAAAAGCAACACTCTGGTTTCTTTTTCAGCTGTCATGCTGTAAACAGCTGTCCTTTTCAAAGTCTGTTTAGTGCCAGATTTTTTCACATTTTTTAATGGTGATTTTGCTGTCTAAAATGGCGCCCAAGCATAGTGCTGAAGTGATCTCTAGTGTTCCTAAGCACAGGAAGGCTGTGGTGTGCCTTACAGAGAGTACAGGTGTTACATAATTTCATTCAGGCATGAGCTATTGTGTTGTTGGCCATGAATTCATTATGAGTTAACAATATACCTGGAATAAAGTGACTTTAAACAGAAACACATATGAGTATACATATTGATTGATGAAAGGAGCAATGATTTGGTGTTTGCTGGTTCAGAGTTCACAGCAACTTTACAGAATATAACTGTCTTAAATAACAAGAATTAACTATATATGAAATGTCCAGAATAGACAAACCTAGTGACAGAAAATAAATTCATGGTTGCCAAAGATTGGGGGAGGGGTGGGCAGGAAATGGGGAGCAGCTGCTAATGAATATGGGGATTCTTTTTTGAGGTGATGAAAATGTTCTGAATTAGACATGGTGATAGTTACACACTTCTGTGAGTATACTAAAAACTATTAAATTTTAAACTTTAAAATGATGGCTGGGTGCAGTGGCTCACTCCTGTAATCCCAGCACTTTGGGAAACCAAGGTCGGTGGATCGTTTGAGCCCAGAAGTTTGAGACCAGCCTGGGCAACATGACAAAACCGCATCTCTACAAAATAATAAAGCAGCCAGGTGTGGAGGCATTCACCTTTAGTGTGAGCTGCTCGGGAGGCTGAGGTGGGAGGATCACTTGAGCCTAGGAGGTTGAGGCTACAGTGAGCTTTGATTGTGCTACTGTGCTCCAGCCTGGGCAACAGAGTGAGACTCTGTCTCTAAATCAATTAGTCTTCAGTAGAATTTGTCATAGCACTAGGTATATAGGAGGTGTTTAATAGTTACTTTGAATTGAATTTATTGTATGCTTAAATAACTGTTTTGAATCTTCTTTGGTTTTAGATCTGCTGATTTGGGTCCTACTTTAATGACAAGACCTGGACAACCAGCACTTACCAGAGTGCCCCCACCTATTCTTCCAAGGCCATCACAGCAGACAGGAAGTAGCAGTGTGAACACCTTCAGACCTGCTTACAGTTCATTTTCTTCTGGATATGGTGCCTATGGAAATTCATTTTATGGAAGCTATAGCCCTTATAGTTATGGATATAATGGGCTGGGCTATAACCGCCTCCGTGTAGATGATCTTCCACCCAGTAGATTTGTTCAGCAAGCTGAAGAAAGCAGCAGGGGTGCATTTCAGTCCATTGAAAGTATTGTGCATGCTTTTGCCTCTGTCAGTATGATGATGGATGCTACCTTTTCAGCTGTCTATAACAGTTTCAGGGCTGTATTGGATGTAGCAAATCACTTTTCCCGATTGAAAATACACTTTACAAAAGTGTTTTCAGCTTTTGCATTAGTTAGGACTATACGATATCTTTACAGACGGTTACAATGGATGTTAGGTTTAAGAAGAGGCTCTGAGAATGAGGACCTCTGGGCAGAAAGTGAAGGAACTGTGGCATGCCTTGGTGCTGAGGACCGAGCAGCTAACTCAGCAAAATCTTGGCCAATATTCTTGTTCTTTGCCGTTACTCTTGGTGGTCCTTACCTCATTTGGAAGTTGTTGTCAACTCACAGTGACGAAGTAACAGGTAAGGGACCAGGTTCAGATACCATATAACAATCTCAAATTTCAAGAACAGATTTGTTAAATTAGTTTTCTTTATATTCATTTATATTTACTGTTTTGGTCCAGTTATATTTTCAGTGAAGAGCTTCAAAACTGGCAGAGAAATATATAGCAAAAATAGGTTTGCTGATTATTGTTCAGTTAAACAGTGCATATTACCTTACTGTTTACAAGGTACTGAACTTGGTACTGTGGAGGATACAAAGCTACATAGAGCATAATTCCTGTCTTTCTAAAATGTGTTGGAAGGGAGGTAGTGTAAGACACATATACAAGTAATTGTAATGAAGCAGAAAGTGTGATAAGAGATATGACGGTTGGGGAGAGACGTAAGGTTTCTTGAACGCTTTTTTAATAGGCGAGACACTGTGCTAGGTATTTTGTGTGTTTTATCTCAATTATTTCCACAACCCAAAGAGATAGGAATTATCCTCATTTTACACGTGATAAAACTGAGATTCAGAGACTTACCCAGGGTCACATATTTAATAAGGCAGAACTATAAACAAAACCAGGTCTGCTTGAATGTTAAGCTATATTCTCTCAACTGGTACAGAATATTAGCTCAATTTAGAAAAGGGAAGCTAACATTTTTGACTGTGGTATCCAGGAAGAAATGGCATCTAAGTTACATTTTTGAAAGCTAGGCAACCTTTCATCAGTTAAATAAAGAAACAAAAACTGTCAAGCTGATAGACCAGCTTGAACAAAAGTACGTAGGCAGAAAATAAGAGATTTGTTTGGCAGTTGTCCTGTAGTATTAAGAAATAATACTGAGAAATTAGGTTGAAAGCTAATAGTAGAAGCTCTTAATTGCCATTACGAGACAATCTTTACATAAGGAATGGATGGTTTTTTGGCAGTTTATGTTTGTTTTTGTTTTTAAGCAGACTGTGTTGTACATGTAAACAGTAAAGAAGTCAGTCTGAAGTGTTTAAGATAAATCAGTAAAAGTCAAAACGGGCCGGGTGCGGTGGCTTATGCCTGTAATCCCAGCACTTTGGGAGGCTGAGGAGGGAGGATCATGAGGTCAGGAGTTCAAGACCAGACTGGCAACCATGGTGAAACCCCGTCTCTAGTAAAAAATACAAAAATTAGTTGGGCATGGTGGCTCGTGCCTGTAATCCCAGCTACTTGGGAGTCTGAGGTAGGAGAATTGTTTGAACCGGGACCCAGGAGACGGAGGTTGCAGTGAGCTGATACTGCACCACTGCACTTCAGCCTGGGCTACAGAGCAAAACTCCATCTCAAAAAAAAAAAGGCAAAACAGGTTGTAATTCATAAAGGATTTAGGTTATGTTCACCTTTGTATTCCTACTCTGTAACCTGCTTGGCAAATAGAAGGTACTTAATAGATATTTATTAATTTGGGGGCATCAGTTATGATACTTTTGCATTAGACTGTTTGAGAGATAATGAAGACCCAAACTAGTGTGTGAGAAGCAGGATTGATATAATAGATTTAGTGGATGTAGTCACTGACTAAATGAGGTATATAAAGGCAAAGTAGAAATCAAAATGCCCTGGACCTTTAAATTTGGGTTATTAGAGGGATAACATTTTATTCATTAACTCAATAAATATTTGTTGGGTGCCAACTACATACCAAAGAGTTCTCAGAGCTAGGGATATAGCAGTGAATAAAATATATTTTTAAAAATCTCTGCCTTTGTGGCAATCTAATAAGGGAGAAACAGTAAGAAAATAAATAAAATATATAGTGAGCCTGAAGGTGCTAAGTGCTGTAGGGGAAAAAACAAAACAGGGAAGAATATTGGGAGTGTCAGGAGTAGGAACAGGAGTTGAACTGCTACATATATTTAGGAAATGCCTCCCTGAAGGAGTTGAGGGAATAAGCCCTATAGCTCTTTAAAGGAAGAGTGTTTTGAGACATAGGGAACAGCAGAAATACAGAGGTATTTAAGTGACATGTCATGGGAACAGGAAGGAGGCCAGTGTGATTGGAGCAAAGTGTTAGTGGCAGGAGATGAAGGGAGTAGATGGTATAAGTAATCCCAACACTGGGAGGCTGAGGCCTGCAGATCACTTGAGGCTGACAAATCATACAAGCTAGTTCGGCCCTCTTACTCTCTCACGTGCACTCTCTTGCCATGTGATACACCTTCTGCCATGTTATGACACAACAAGAAGACCCTTACCAAATGCAGCCCCTTGATCTAGGATTTCCTAGCCCCTAGAACTGTGAGCAAATAAACTTTTATTGTTTACAAATTACCCAGTCTGTAGTATTCTGTTAAAGCAGCATAAAACAAAGACAGTACTGCTCAGTTATTTGAGAAGTCAATGAATTGGAAATGACTGAAGAATTAGCCTCTGTGAATAGTCTACATGGTTCAACTACAGACAAGAATATTTCCAAAGAACGTGAAAATGCTGATTCTGTACAACCTGAATCTGCTAAGATGTGTTGCAGCTGATGATGGTGAGAAATACAGGTGAAGGAAGAAAAGGCTTAGTTGGACAAAATTTACAAAGCTTTTGAAAATCCAGGTTTTTGTCTATGGTTGTTTATTGTGTTATTCATCAGCAGGTATATTGCAGAAATATTTGGCTTAATCCTGTTATTGAACTAGCAGTGTCAAGGTAAACTTTATTCACTCTTGTGACATAATCATTGTCAGTTTTATGAATTTTTGTCAAATATAGAAGCTGAAGATCCCAACTTGCCTACAGCACGGCAAGTTTTATTTGATTTTATTGTTTTGAGATTGAGGCCAAGAATGAAATTTTTCTTAACTCCTTTCAGCTATTGTTATTAAACCCATTTGGCTTTGGAAATCACCTTTTGCTGCAGACTTGGTTATATTTTGAGTTCTTTTTGGAGACAGGGTCTTGTTTTGTCAGCCAGGCTAGAGTGCAATAGCATGATCATAGCTCACTGCAACCTTACATATGATCCTCACGTGATACTTTTTGGCTCATGTAGCTAGTACTAGACATGTACACCACCACGCCTGGCTAATTTATTTATTTTTTGTGGAGACGAGATCTGTGTTGCCCAGGCTGGTCTTGAACTCCTGGCCTCAAGAAATCCTGCCTCACCCTCCCACAGTGCTGAGTGAGATCACAGGTGTGAACCACCATGTCCAGCCTAAACTTAGTTATATTCTTTGTTGTTTTCTTTTTGAGACAGGGCCTGTCTCAGTTGCCCAAGCTGGAGAGCAGTAGTCTTGGCTCACTACTGCAACCTCTGCCTTCCAGGTTCAAGCGATTCACGCTGAGGCTACAAGCTTGTGCCACCACACCTGGCTAATTTTTTTTTTTTTTTTTTTTTTTTTTTTTTGTAGAAATGAGGTCTCCTTATGTTGCTCAGGTTGGTCCTGAACTCCTGGACTCATGCAGTTCCCTCTGCCTCAGCCTCTCAAAGTACTGGAATTATAGGCATAAGCCATCATGCCTAAGCTGAGTTGTTTATATTCTTAAATAATTCAAGCTAAAACCACAAAGCAGAACAGTGCTTATAAGCAAAACTTACACTGGAGTAAAGTTTTGACAACACCTAACATTGTTTGACTCAAGTAATGTCACACTGCTATATATACCTCAGTCTGTCAGAAGTTAACACAAGAAGCAGTATCTCCATTCTCACACAAGATGGCAGCAGATAAATTTTCCAAGCTTAAGCTGTTACTACAATGCCAGAGCATTTTTTGGACCTCCATTCAAGCACAAAGGAAATTTCCATATTTCAGAATCCATTCAGCTATGTAATTGAGGAACTTCCACTAACTCTTCACTTGGAAGTGATTAATCTGCAATGTAATAATATGGTAAAAGGCAGATATCAAGAGAAGAATTTAACAGAATTCTGGTCTGTTACTCTCCCAACTCATAAATATGCTCAATTAAAACCACGTTTTGAAAATGCAGTGCCTCAAATCTTAATACGAATTGGAATTAGCAAATGAATATTTATAATTGAATTCCAATTAAGTGAAATATCCTTCCCCCAAAATATTTCATTCTAAGGAACTTCCAAATAGACCTGTATTACAAAAAAAGAAACGTGGTTATTACATTTTGAATTTTGTCAATAAATTTATGGAAATTTTGTTTTCTCTCTTTATATAAGTAATTGCACAATATCCTGTTTTGCCTCTTGGCCTGCAAAGTCTAAAATATTTATCTGACCCTTTACAGAAAAAATTGCCAACCCCCTGGCTTATGGTAAGGGAACTGGAAGCTGGAGGTTAAATAAAGGAAAAAGTTTATAATAGGTATCTTTAGTGGATGTATTGTTGATTTAACATAGTATTCATTATAGATTTTACTTGGGGAGGAGGACTTTCTCTTGGCTAATTTATACAGTTTGCAAACCATAGCCGGTGAAATATCTGCATTTTTCTTTTGTAAATTTTATTAACCTAATTTTAATTTGGCTTATAGACAGCATCAACTGGGCAAGTGGTGAGGATGACCATGTAGTTGCCAGAGCAGAATATGATTTTACTGCCGTATCTGAAGAAGAAATTTCTTTCCGGGCTGGTGATATGCTAAACTTAGCTCTCAAAGGTAACAAATTATGAATAAGTTGAAATTATCTGTAAATTTTTAATATTTATAAATGCAGTATTAAAAACTACAACAAAGGATCTTGTTCATTATTAGTTAACTTAGAGATGGTTACTAGAACTTCTTTTTCATATCAATTTAGACCTTCCCAATCTGGAGGAGTCAAGAAGAAATGCCCCAGCAGAGTTATTCCAATAGTATCTCACTGAGATAAGGAAAGGCTTTGTTTATATAGGTTTTTCTAAATTCCAAATACTTGAATTTCAAACTGTTAATCCCCACACAAAAATGTGATGTCAGTAACTAAACGTAACAAATATAATAAAGCAAAGAAATTATCTAGCATCATCTAAGCCTTACTGTCAGTCCTTGATTACTGGGACTGGTGTTGCTTCTTTATTACTTCAGTAGTGTTTACTTCAGATATTTCATCATGAGTAGTTTAGGAAATATCATGAAGTATTATAAACCCCAGCAAGAAATTTATACACATCTCAGGTTGATTTTTGGACCAAGTCACTAATAGTTTCTAATGACTCCAGGAAAATTATCTTCCCTTCACCTTTCCTCAGTAATAATTATCAGGATTTTTATGGGTTTTTTTTTTAAATTTATGTGTTTGTGGGAATTCAGGTTTATTGCAAAAAGTGATGTTTTGTTGATGAAGTTACTAATAACAATAACATGTTATTTATTGAGTACTATGTTCAAGGTACTGTATTTAATGTATTTCATTTAACCCTTACAATAATACTGTGAAGTGGGACTATTATTATCCTGTCCTTGTTTTACACTTGAAGAAACTGAGACTCAGATTAAGTAAATTATCCAGTATCACAAAGATAAGGTGCAATACAACTGGACTATGAATCTAGGTTTGTATAAATTGAGACCTTGTGCTTTTAACAACTCTGGCTGTTTTTTTCATGGAAGAATCTATTAATGGAAACTTCAGCCTTTTATTGGCTTTAGTCAGTCTACACAGGGAAGAAGTACCTTCAGTGTTCAAATCATTAGTGAGTAAATAATTGAAGAATTTGGATCAGATTAGTAAATCTTAGCCTCATCCCTTTTACATAAAACCTAGACTTAACTGAGGTACAGTGGTGTGCACCTGTAATCACACCTACTCGAGAGGCTAAGGCAGAAGGATCCCTTGAGGCCAGGAGTTTGAGGCTGTATTGCACAGTAATCACACCTGTGGAATAGCACCACTGCACCTCAGCCTGGGCAACATAGCATGACCTTGTCTCAAGAAAAAAATAAAAAACAAACCTCTAGACTTTTAGGTATTCTATTTGTATTTTTCTTATAGGAAAAATAGCAATTTACTATTTTGGATTTCAAATGATTTTTTTTTTTTAAGATTTGTTGTTAGAGATAGGAGCAACACAAACAATTTTAATTAAATAGAGGTCATGTGGTTTCTCTCAGTTATGTAATACTTCAGAAAAATTTTATATTTTATTCTTGAATGAATAGTGCATCTTAACACTAGCTTGCTTCTTGGCCTTCCTCCATTGCTTAAGAAAAGTACGTTTGGACATTTGGAACAAAATTATTCATAAACATGGTAAATTTGTTTGATTTTTTTTCCTGTTATTATAGAGCATTAAACATTAAAAAGTCTTATATTGTGCCTAAATTATAATGTTGAACTAAAATTGTAACAGTTAAGCAGCTTTTTAAAGATATAGATAAAATAGATAGGAAAATACTATAGAAAATTGAATAAATTAAATAATCTTTCTTACTTTAAGCTTAGTACCTTTATCATATGGCTAGAAATAACTGGGGTCTTCAATTATTTTGTCCATCTTGGATTGAAATTAGCATTTACTATCTTCAGGATTGTTTACCACAATCATATGAAATGAATTTTATATTTTTGCCAAAAGTCGGCTAAGAAAGCTGAGTGCATAAAGGTATATCTTTTCTATACTTAATTTACCTGGTTGAGAAGGAATGAGATATTCATTTCTTAGACTCCAATTTAAAGTATGAAAGACAATGATGTTTTCAGTTTTGAGAGAACTAAATCTCCTTACCCTGTGAATGGACCAACTGATACAAAACTTTATGTTCTTCAAGGTAGAAGGAAATATTTAGTAAGTATAAAATAAAAATATAGGAATGGACCCTAGAACTGTTAAGCCTACTCAGCATTTTATTTTGAATATATACCCATGTACTGTTTGTTATCTATTATATAAACATAATGTATTTTCCTGAATATGATACTTTACCATTAATATTCTATTGGACCTCCAAAGTATATTGTAATTACAAGACTGTCTTTTTTTTCCATCAGAACAACAACCCAAAGTGCGCGGTTGGCTTCTGGCTAGTCTTGATGGCCAAACAACAGGACTTATACCAGCGAATTATGTCAAAATTCTTGGTAAAAGAAGAGGTAGGAAAACGGTGGAATCAAGTAAAATTTCCAAGCAGCAACAATCTTTTAACAACCCAGCACTTACTAAGGGAGCCACAGTTGCTGATTCTTTGGATGAACAGGAAGCTGCCTTTGAATCTGTTTTTGTTGACACTAATAAGGTTCCAGTTGCACCTGATTCCACTGGGAAAGGTGGAGAAAAACAAGATCTTTGATATCTTTCATGTTTGCTTGCAGTTGAGCAATACTTTAGAGTACTTTTAAAAATTATTTCTCACAAAGAAATGAATCTACAATCCAATGAAAGCATTTGTTATTGGCTATCCCAGGTGTTTTGCTGCTAGAAATTGTTAAAGTTATACACTAGTATGTTGGTCTGGTGACCTGGTTACATTTTATTATACACGTTATTGGACCATGAGGACATTTGTTTCACCTAGATTTTAAGATTATGGAGACTACTCTTATTTTCATCTTATTTAAATCTCTAGGTTTATTAGAAGAGTAAGATTGATGAACTGTAGCGTGCACAATTTGGTATAACAGGGATCATTAATACTTTTAAAAGTTCTACATTAATTGACTTGGAATCCTTAGAAATGGAGTGATAACAGTATGAGAACAGGCAAAAAGGTTAATTTTTTTTTCTTTTATGACTTTAAGTAATCTCAATAATAAAATTTTCTGATCTATATTATATCCAGTGTTGGGTTTATATTTCCACCCACAAACAACTGACACTATTATCTTTTACTGTATTTTTAAAAATTTGTCTTTAAAAGGTCACCGAGAAGCATTCTAAAGGATATGGTTCTAGAATGATAGAGTATGTAGCCCTAATAGTTTTCCCTCCTAGTAAAAAGTCTGAAATTTATCTTTCTTATAAATTGTTCCATTTCTTCTAAGGATCACTTAACTCGAGTTATCTCTTTAAAATATGACTAGTTTTCATACTGAGTGAATCAGAAATATATGAAAGGTATACCTTCTTTTCCTACAACAAATACTTGAGTTCTTTGAGTTTGCACTTAATGATATGGTCAGTTATAATAATAATTTTTAATCTTTTTATAGATTTTCTGCTTCCACCTTGAGTAATTTTTTAAATTCCATATTTAGTATGCTCTGTAAATATTGAAAATGTGTCACATTGGATACATTTTTCTTTTAGGTTTAATTTTTACTACTGAGACTGACTTACAGTCTCAGTGCTCAGCTGCCATTTAGAATATGATAATCCTCACACCTGTGATCTCGGTACTTTGGGAGGCCAAGCCAGGCGGATCACCTGAGGTCAGGAGTTTGAGACCAGCCTGGCCAACAAGGTGAAACCCTGTCTCTACTAAAAGTACAAAAATTAGCCAGGCCTGGTAGCGTGCACCTGTAGTCCCAGCTACTGAGGAGGCTGAGGCAGGAGAATATCTTGAACCCTAGAAGCAGAGGTTGCAGTGAGCTGAGATTGCACCACTGCATTCCAGCCTGGGCGACAGCACGGCTCTGTCTAAAAAAAAAAAAAAAAAAGAAAAAGGGATACGATAATGCTATTTGACATGTTTTTTGTTTCATAATGATTTTAAATGCAGTTAACTTTAAGTACACTGAATATTTTCCCAGAAAATTGTAAAATTCATATCCTTGCTATGAACATACTACAGAGTAATACTATCAGGAATACAGATGTATAAGAATACATTTATAAATATTGTTTAAAACTTTGAACTGTTTGATAAAAATTGTGATTTAGTATTTTTTATCTTTCTTACAGACTATGTTCAACAAATAAGTAATTCTCGAATAGTTCTGACTAAAACATACAGGAACCAAATACACACCCAGCATAGAAGAACTTTACTAAAGGCTTCTTGGAAAGCCTTTTGAAATGACAGTTTCATAAGTAACATATTATTTAAAATAGAAATCTAGACCCAGTGCAGAAAAATAAACACTTTATAGTAAAATGTATTTATCTTTGGCCATTTTCCAACACCTAGGTATTAGCCTTGATGTTCAAGAGGTAATGTTTCCTGTATATTATTTATTATTTGTGTTCTACAATTAAAGGTTCTGCTTTGATTTGTTAAATAATAATTTATAGAAATTTTATTCTCAAATATTTGATAAAACAAATTATTAAATTTGGGGATGAAGTGTCTAAATTGGATGCTAGAAGTAAAGTTGATGTGACCACTATGAAAGATGTATAGGGAGAAGAGTACAGCACAGAGTGAGAAAACAGTGGCACTTTTGTAAGGGTGTTTATTGTTTGGTTAAGTCTGCTAAATTACAGTATGCATTATCTGACTGGTAACTATGTGTGTCTGAAAATTCCTTTTGCATTAAAATCCTGGAGAAGGAATTCAGGACTAGAATAAAGAGAAATTTTGTAACCTTTTTTATCATGACAGTTTTAGAGTAATGTTTTTAGCTGAGATTAAATGTTCAAGGTTCCAATATTATTTTTAGGAACTTATTTAAGGAGTGCTACTTTACAGAAATTAACACACCAAAACCTTTTTAATAAAATAAATTATAAGTTACAATAATAAAACATGTTTCTTTTAATTTTTCTGATTATATTTTATGAGTTCAGGAAGGAAATGATAAGAGAACTATACATTTTCATGTTTTAACATTTTATGTCCGTACTTGATTCAGTCTGTCCATGTGTCATAATTACACATTTACTTGAACACAGCTATCCTTTATCTTGTGCTTTCTTTAATGGAAAAATGAACAGAAACTGAATGCAGTTAAAGTTTTATTTTTAGTAGTTGTGAAGTTACTTTTATTGGAGAAATAAAAACATGTTAAACTTGATTGGCTTTTTAAAGATAAATTGTTAATGCAGGATTAGAATTAATATGAAGTCTCTTTTTAATATTGTATATATTACCTACTGCAAACTAACATGTCTGTTTCTTTGGATTTAAAGAAAATACATTTATATAGAATTACCTACAGGTGAGTTAAATGAAAAGACTTCATACCTAGATTTTGGGAGATCTAGATTCTAGTTTAGACACCACTGCTTACTGTAAGATTTAAGTCCTATTATTTATTTTTCAGTTTCCTAATTTATAACAATGGGGATAGCTGCTACATCTGCCTCACATGAAAGTGCTTTTTATTTTTTATTGTTTTTTTTTTTTTTATTTTTGAGACAGAGTTTTGCTTTTCTCTTCCAGGCTGGATAGAGTGCAGTGGCGCGATAGCTCACTGAAGTCTTCACCTCCCGGGTTCAAGCCATTCTCCTACCTCAGCCTCCAGAGTAGCTGGGATTACAGGCACCCACTACCATGCCCAGCTAATTTTTGTATTTTTAGTAGAGATGGGGTTTCACCACATTGGCCAGGCTGGTCTCGAACTCCTGACCTTAAGTGATCCATTCACCTTGGCCTACCAAAGTGCTGGGATTACAGGTGTGAGCCACCACACCTGGCCCAAAAGTGCTTTTTATTTTTTATTTTTTGAGAGAAGGTCTGGTTCTGTCATCCAGGATGGAGTGCAGTGGTGTGATCTCGGCTCACTGCACCCTCCACCTCCTAGGCTCAAACCATCTCCTCCCACCTCAGCCTTCCAAGTAGCTGGACTAAAGACGTGTACCACCACCCCTGGCTAATTTTTGTATTTTTTTGTAGAGTTGGGGTTTCACCATGTTGCCTAGGCTGGTCTCAAACTGGTGTGCTCAAGTGATCTGTCTGCCTCTCTGCCTGTAAAGTGCTGGGATTACAGGCATGAGCCACTGCTCCCAGCCAAGAAATTCTTTATATATTGTAGATAACCATGTTCTTGTCAAGTTCATATGTTGGAAATAACTTGACATTTGTTCATTCTTGTCTTTGTTGTTTTTCACAGAATAGAAATCCCTACAGTGGTTTATGTTTTTTAGGTCTTGTTCTTTTTTTTGAGACAAGAGTTTCCCTCTTACTGCCCAGGCTGGAGTGCAATGGCACAGTCTCGTCCCACTGCAACCTCCTTCTCCCAGGTTCTAGTGATTCTCCTGCCTCTGCCTCCCATATAGCTGGGATCACAGGCGCCCGCCACCATGCTCGCCTAATTTTTGTTTTGTTTTGTTTTGCTTTTGAGACGGAGTCTCCCAGGCTGGAGTTGCAGTGGCGCGATCTCCACTTACTGCAACCTCCACCTCCTGAGTTCAAGCAATTCTCCTGCCTTGGCCTCCCAAGTAGCTGGGACTACAGGTGCCTGCCACCATGCCCAGCTAATTTTTTTGTATTTTTAATAGAGACAGGTTTCACCATGTTAGTCAGAATGGTCTTGATCTCCTGACCTCGTAATCTACCCGCCTCCTCCCAAAGTGCTGGGATTACAGGTGTGAGCCGCCACACCCGGCCAATTTTTGTATTTTTAGTAGAGATGGGGTTTCACCATTGTTGGCTAGGCTGGTTTCAAATTCCTGACCTTAGGTGATCTGCCTGCCTTGACCTCCCAAAGTGCTGGGATTACAGGTGTGAGCCATCACACCTGGCCTTAGATCTTGTTCTATCAGTTTTATAGTTTTATCATTTACATTTAGGTCTTAAATTTAATTGGAATTAATTTTTGGATATAGTATGAGGTATGAATTCAAGTTTTTCTCCATCTAGTCATTAAAAGGAAAGGGTTAACAAAACCCCTTCTCTTGCTCTGGGGAAAAATGATCTTGGGTTTACTTTGTTTAGCAGTTTCTTTGAAAATCTACAAAGTTAAGATAAATATGGAAAGTCAACTCTTTACCAGGCAACGTTTCTTGTTTGTTTTAACTGTAAAAAGACAAAGCACATATGTTGACTTCTCTGAGTAAGATATGAAACTGGGACCGGGCACGGTCGCTCACGCCTGTAATCCCAGCACTTAGGGAGGCCAAGGCGGGCGAATCACGAGATCAAGAGATTGATACCATTCTGGCCAACATGGTGAAACCCCATCTCTACTAAAAATGCAAAAATTCACCAGGCGTGGTGGCACACGCCTGTAATCCCAGCTACTCCAGAGGCTGGGGCAGAAGAATCGCTTGAACCTAGGAGGCCGAGGTTGCAGTAGTCGAGATCGCGCCATTGGACTCCAGCCTGGTGACAAAGCGAGACTCTGTCTCAAAAAAAAAAAAAAAAATGGTGTGAAACCAGTAACCAAGCTTGTTCCTTGTTATAGGGACCTGGAACCTACCTTGAGGTGTTTTTACAAGATTGTGCTTCCTATCACACACGAGGCTTACCTAAGGAGGATGCTCTCCTCTGTATGCCAGTTGTTTACTGTGCTATATCCTTCTACCAACCTAAGTGACCTTGATGCCAAGTTACATCCTTTTGGGTTTTCTGAGTGAATGTCTGCAGAGCATGCCAAGTAGGATTGCAGTCAGTTTTTCTAACACCATCTACTAAATAATCTATATCGTCCCATTTCATTACATTCCAAGTTCCGTAAGCATAAACTGCTTGGGGCTCTCTGTTTTGTTGGTATATGTCAGTTTCTTCCCCAGTACAACATTGTCTTTATTTTTTTGAGACGGAATCTCACTCAGTCTCCCAGTCTGGGGTTGCAGTGGTGTGAACTTGGCTCACTGCAATCTCCGCCTTCCGGATTCAAGGAATTCTCCTGCCTCAGCCTCCCAAGTAGCTGGGGCTGCAGGTGAACACCACCGTGTCCGGCTAATTTTTGTGGGGTTTTTTTGAGTAGAGATGGGATTTCACCATATTGGCCAGGCTGATCTCGAGCTCCTGACCTCAAGTGATCTGCCCGCCTCGGCCCCCCGAAGTGCTGAGATTAGAGGTGTGAGCCACTGCGCCTGGCCTGGCTCTTCCCTCACAGTCTTTTTTTTTTTTTTTTTTTTTTTTAGATTAAGTTTTGGTCTTATTGCCCAGGCTGGAGTGCAATGGTGCAATCTGGGCTTACCACAACCTCCACCTCCCAGGTTCAAGTGATTCTCCTACCTCAGCCTCTAGAGTAGCTGGGATTACAGTACTTCTCTTTTGTTCATTTGGCCAAGTTGTCAGTCTGCATTTAACACTAATCATGGTAGCAGGCATTTTTAATCTTATTTCTCCTTTAGAGTCTAAAGTTGCTCTATTAACTCGTGATGTTTGCTGTGAGTTTTACACTAGCCTTTATCGAAAACTTTTTTATAGCGAATTTAAATCTGCATTAGCAGGGCCAGGTGCAGTGGCTCACACATGTAATCCCAGAACTTTGGGAGGCTGAGGCAGGCAGATAGTTGGAGCTCAGGAGTTCTATACCAACTTGGGCAATGTGGTGAAACTCCACCTCTACAAAAAACAAAATTAACCAGGCACAGTGGCATGTCCCTGTAGTCTCAGCTACTTGGGAGACTGAGGGGAAGACTGCTTGAGTCCAGGAGGTCGAGGATGCAGTGAGCCATGGTCATGCCACTGCACTTCAACCTGGGTGACAGAACGAGACCTTGTCTCAAAAAAATAAAAATTCATTTGTCTAGATGATTTTTGGTTTCTCACCTTTAGTAATAGTAATATGGTAGATGACACTGCTTTTTTTGATATTAAACCTTTGTATTCTTGATATAATTTTTAAGGAAATAATTTTATCAAATATATAAATATGAAAGAGTATGGAAGTGATTAAAATAAAAAGGGTAGCATGCAGAAACCTAGCTATATGCAGAAAAGGCAATATTACCATTATTTGATGAGGTGTGCTAGGTGACAATAACCTGAAAAGAGGCAGTAGTAGGTCATAAGACTGGCTTCAGTTCCTCTGAGAATTTACAAGAGCCTTCTCTGGGGAGGTCATTGGACAAGGCCGTGAGCAAATTCTGAGAAACATTGGGTTATCCATAATTAGTGTATTAATGAAAGGTGTGCTGTCTACTGGAGCACACCTGTCTAGGATTAACTCCGCAGAGGACTTGCTTCTGCCTCTGCTAGCAGTGTGGGAGTACCACCATTCTGGAACCACTTCAGTCCTCCCTTGAAAGTTGTGAGTAAGGATGGGAAACCATGAACAGCTTTTGCCCACTCTACTTTGTGGCCCAAAGCTCAACTGCTAGGCCATTATGGGCATCCACCCTCAGGGCACCCATACCCCCCTCTCTTCTCCCTGCAGTTTCCCAGCTCACTGGTTTTGATTGATTTGGGGCCCCCTCTTCCCACTTCTCTGAGACCAGCAGTGCTTTAATGTGTCCCAGCCAGGGTCTTCTTTGTTCACCAAAAAAGTTTCCCATGTAGCCCATCACACCAGAAGTAGAAGTTCCTCCAAATTCCAGACTGTAATAGCCAGTTATTACAAAGGAAATCGGTAATACCTGCTGGCTTTGTTTCTTTTGGGTGTTTGGTTTTTTAACTACTAAGAATGTTTACTTTATAAAAATTAATCCATAGTTTGAAATTAACTAGGAGATATGTCTTAATGGGATATGAGCAAGGAATGGAGGATATTAGAAAATAAAACTTAATAACAAGCATGTATGTTTCAACAAGCCTATATATTTCATCTTATTTATCTTATTTTGCCACAGATCCTCATAGACCCTTAAACTGAGATGGGCATTTGGAAACTGCTTTAATACTTAGGAAGATTCCTAAGTGCCTTCTGACAAAAGTTGGTATATTTATAATAGTGTAGTTTTATGTATTTTTGTAGTCTATGGTACTCTTATTTGAAATTCTTTGAAAATTAGTCATTCACGTATGATATATGGCAACTAAACTCATAAATTTATTGGAAAAACTCTTCAACCATTATCTTAATGATTAAATGTGTTTTTCCATCTGTATGTGAAAACATAAAAACTTTTAAAGCAATAAAAATTGGCTTCTTAATATGAATGGTAAACACATTTTCCATTTGAAACTTTTTTTTTTTTTTAAGACGGGGTTTCACCATGTTGCTCAGGGTGGTCTTGAACTCCTGACCTCAGGTGATCCGCCCGCCTTGGCGTCCAAAGTGCTTGGATTACAGGCGTGAGCCACCACGCCCGGCCTGAAACTTGTTAATATTCATTTTGATCTGCCTCCTGGGCTCAAGCTATCCTCCCACCTCATCCTCCCACCTCACTGGGACTACAGACACAAACCACCATGTCTGTCTAATTTTTTTGTATTTTTTGTAGAGATAGGGTTTTGCCGTGTTGCAAGACGGGTCTTGAACTCATACACTCAAGCAGTCCTCCCACCAGCCTCCTGAAGTGCTGGGATTGCAAGTGTGAGCCACCCTGCCCGGCCTATACTTAGTTTCCTTAGAGAATTTAACCTGTGTATCTCAGTTTCTTCATCTGTAAAACGTGGATGATAATCATACCTACTTCATTAAGTCGTTGAGAGAGCCAAACAATGTTGTATATTATGCACTTAACAGAGCACTTGGCATAAAGTAAGGGCTTAATATAAACTCTTGTTAAAAGAGGTAATACTCATATTAACAAGATGCAGTTTTGAATCAGGAGCTGTCTTTAAAGACTAAAGGCCTGCTAAGGGATCAGGTGGAACAGTGTCTAGGAATAGAGATATTCTTGAACAGCAGCCTATTAGAAGAATAGGAAAGTCTTTGTTTTTAGCACAGGTACTGAGAGACAAAGGGGAAAAATACTGTTCAATAGTAAGCAGTCAGTAGAAGCTTGATAGGCTTAGGGGGAAAAAGTAAGCAGTCAAGATTTCTGCAGTGTTAGGTATAGAACTAACACACATGTACACGTAAGGGATGACATCATGTAGGACTTGTAGTCTCAACACTTGGCATCTCAATTTACAAAAATACTATAAACAGGGGCCTCTACTTTTGGTAGTAAAAAAGCTCCATGCTGGAACATAACTATCAGAGACACTTAGAACATGAACATGGCCTCTAACACATACCCTTTTAATTTCTTACAGACCTTGAAGTAGATGGAAAAAAATTATTGATACCTTTTACTTTTCCACATTTTGTTGTTTTGTACAACCCTATGCCTTGTCATGGAGAAAAAGATGTTTAATTTTAAATGTCGTTCTCAGGTAATGTTTAGTAGTAGTTGGAGTCTCAAAGGTATTTAAATTTATTTTTATTCCCTTTTATTCATAAACATTTAGCTGTGATTTTTTTTTCGTGTGAATTGGGTTCCTTTTTAGTTTCACATTTCACTGTAATTTAAAATGTTTCAAAAATGTATTCTAATGAAGTAAATAATAGAAATCTGGGTAGCATATAATCCTTGAAATTAAGCTATTGTGTAGAGACTGCTAATTGACACCAGTATTCACTCCCATAATTTAAAAGTGGAACTCTCCCACATTTTATTTGGCTACACAGCTGCTCAGAATCTAGATTTTCTAGCCACCTCATTTGTAGTTAAGTTGTAGCCAATGGGATTGTAAGTGGAAGTGATGCATGTGACTTTGGGATCATGTCCTTAAAAGAACTGGAGCATGCAACAGGTATATGAAAAAATGCTCAACATCACTAATCATAAGGGAAATGCAAATTAAAGCCACAATGAGACATTACTTCACACCTGTCTTTTTGATGGCCATCAAAAAGACAAAAGAAGTGTTGGCAAGGGTGTGGAGAAAAAAGAAGTCTTGCACATTGTTGGTGGAAATGTAAATCAGTTTAGCCATCAGGGAAAACAGTTATGGAGATTCCTAAAGAAAATAAAAAATAGGGAGAGAGATCCAAGATGGCCAATTACTAGCAGCTGAGGATTGTAGCTCCCAGTGAAAGCGCAGAGAACGAGTGGACGCCACACTTTCAGACGAATTTTTGTTGCTCACGCACCAGGAGATTCCCAGCGGAGGAGCCCCACGGGTCACCAGCGCGACTCTTGTGGCTGGTGCGGTGGTTTTGCTGGCGCCCTGGCGCGACAGTTCTCGGTTCAGAGTAAATGGGACCCAGTTCCCTTTTGGTCGACGTTTGGAGCTCAGGGAAGGCAGAGCCGCCCATTCACCTGATTGAAAAAGGCACTGAAGAGGGAAGCCAGACCAGAGATTCCTGGGCAGAAAAGCACCACAAATCTTAACGCCGCTGTTTTAGCTGGCACAGTGGGTTGCTCAGATTCCGGTGCTGGGAATCAACAAGTTGTACGTCCACTCAGAGACCCAATTTGAAAGTCAGCGGTTAAAAAAACAACAGATGGATAAATCTACAAAGAAGGGAGGAAATCAGCGTAAAAAGGTTGAAAATACCCAAAATCAGAATGCCTCTCCTTCTACAGGGAATCATAGTTCCTCATCAACAAGGGAACAAAGCCTAATGGAGAATGAGTGTGTTCCAATAACAGAATTAGGCTTCAGAAAGTGAATAATAAGAAACTTCTGTGAGATAAAAGAATATCTTCTAACCCAATGTAAAGAAACTAAGAACCTTGAAAAAAGTTTTGATGAAATGCTAACGAGAATAGACAATTTAGAGAGGAATACAAGTGAATTAATGGAACTGAAAAACACAATATGAGAACTCCGTGAAGTATGAACAAGTTTTTTTTTTTTTTTTTAGCTCATGTCTTTTATTAACTCAGTAAAAATATGGAACGCTTCACGAATTTGCGTGTCATCCTTGCGCAGGGGCCATGCTAATCTTCTCTGTATCGTTCCAATTTTAGTATATGTGCTGCCGAAGCGAGCACATGAACAAGTTTTAACAGTCGAATTGATCAAGCAGAAGAAAGGATATCAGAGGTCGAAGACCAACTTAATGAAATGAAACGAGAAGACAAGATAGAGAAAAAAGAGTAAAAAGGAATGAGCAAAGTCTCCAAGAAATATGCGACTATGTGAAAAGACCTAATTTACGTTTGATAGGTGTACCTGAAAGTCATGAAGAGAATGAATCCAAGCTGGAAAATATTCTTCAGGAAAACT